>JAGDQP010010987.1:0-12974 GCA_022664845.1 Lepisma saccharinum
TTTTTTTTTTTTTTTTTTTTACTCGTTTTATTTGAGCATCCTTACGGAAGGAAATCATTAAAAGCCACAGACGGAATTCCCCGTAAAGCGTGATAAACAGAAATGGCAAGCGAAAGACGATTGCGAAGTCAAAATGTCTCCTTCGGGCATTCTAGTACTACAGGACACTTTTTTTAACACAAATAAAAAGTTCGCGTAATGTGTTAAAGGCAATGTAAAAGCTACCCAAAAACACACAATACCAAGGATTTAATAGAATATCAATTTTGCTTTAATCTTTTGTCATCTACCTGTTTACGGTGTATATGATATTGTAATAGGTTTATCTATATGATTCAATAAGGTACGTGTACAGAACATAGCAGAAATACTTCGCACAAATACAGGGATTAGATTTCGCCGGTAACATTCATATATACTCAATTTCTTGAGAAAGCGTCAAGCACTAAAATGAAACCTTGTACACGAATATACATAATGTGCTGTATAATTGTTACTGGCAAGAGAGAGAATTGAACTTTGTTAGAAGACTATGGACTACTATTGGTAGTCATGATATTGAAGGACATTGTTATAGATAAGTTGTCAGACATATTGTAAAATGTAAATGAAGTTTTATGGAAGTTCGACTATACATCGGACTACGAAATATAATGTTAGTATTAAGATTTAAATAGCAGAAATTACACTTGAATATCGAAGAAATACGAGCTGAGTGATAATATGATATGTCCTCAGTTGTAAGAAACCGACTATTATCGAATAATAGCCCTTGTGACAAATAAAAGATGGAAACTACAATTAATGTATTATTTCCTTAGTATTGAGTGTCGTGTTTAAAGAGAAAATATGCGTAAGATTTCTGAAGTTAGATATGCGGGATTGATTAATTGTATCACTCTGCTTAGTAATAGCATAATCTAACCTTATCGGTTACACCTGAAGTTTTAATATTACCTTATTCACAAGTGCAACTAGTAAGCTAAATTCGCGCTTACTGTGGGATTCTCTGTAAAACGTGTCAATATTCTTGTGTATAATAAAGGTTGGGCACAAAGTCGCTTTTCCCAATAAATGAAGAAATAAAATGAAAAAACTAGGTGACTTGACAATCTTTAAACAAAACACGTACGAAAACATGACTACTAGTCCTAGAGAGACAGCAGTGCCAGTCCTAGTTAAAAAGAAACACTGTGCCCATCCTTGTGCCAAGTATTTGGGACTTGAATATCATTTTTTTGTCCTAATTTTTCCTACCATTTTTCTGAATCAGTGGATTCTCAATAAGACAAAATCAATTATGTATTCCGAAAAAGATCCTTGCCCGTGGAAGTACCCGACGACAATTCCTTAGAACACTTAACCTTCATTCTTGACGATGTCGTCTATAAGCGCAGTAGCGTTAGTACACAATAAATGACGACATTTTCCCTGATATTGGATGAACAATAAATTTTAGATTTGGGTAATCTCCTATAGACAAATAGCCCCGCAATATATTTCTCAGGAGTTTGCATACACTTTGTCGAAGAACAATGTTAAAAACGTAACTGAACTGTTCGATACAAGCGACCGACAGCCGTGACTGGGATTTTTCCTCGATTACATCATGTAAATAGCTAGATAGACCTTCAACTTAGGCCCTAGCAGGCTTCTTTCCACATTCTTTCCTCTACCTTACCCCGGCCAAAGCCACAGATGCCTTAGAACCATAAATAAAATTAACAACTGAACTGCACACATCAAGACTGATGATGAGCACCAAAAACTACCTCACGGACGTTTCCAGTTTGAGGTCGACTACAATTAATATTCATGGTACGCAACTGTGATATAATTTTGTAGTGGGCCATAAGAGGAACTTCCAAAACTGTGATAAATAAATTTGTTACGTGTATCCGAAGAAAATAACTCTGCATAAAATAAGACGTGTTTCGTATACAAAGTCATCATGTATCAATCATCTGCAGCAGTTCTTTTCTTTTTCCCCTCTCTTCTTTCTATTTCATAATATTTTTTCATGACATTGCAATTCTTTCTAATATCCGTTAAAAAAGAATACACCAAGCACATCATTTATGATTTATATTACCTAAATGGGACGGTAAAATATTCCGACATTTAACTGTATTTTCAACTTCTTTCCCCGATCTAATTATGTGCCAACCTTGCAAAGTTCGGATAACTGATATACCAGAACACTTGCAATCATGGATATAATAAAGCTTAAAAAAGACCCTAGCTTATATTATCTGTCGGGTAAACACTGCCTTAATTCCTAGACTCAGCAAGATATTTTTCACAGAAGTCGAAATAAGATCGCAACGCGACGAGAGTTCATTACAAGAACGAAAGACGGAAATTTGAACTTGAATTTCATTTGTGGCCTTTAGGCATCTATAGCTCAGACCGGGGTAGAGTTGGGAAAAGTGTTGGAAGCAGTCGGTCGGCGTCAAAATTGAAGGTGCCATCCTTGCATTTGCCTGCTTTCAGGACAAAATCTTCAAAAAACCTCAGTCAGGATGGTCGGCCGCTGGTATCGAATCCAGGATCTCCTGAATGCGGAGCCAACGATCTACAAACAAAACTACGGCCGCTCAGTTCAAACATGGAAAATTTCTACATATAAGAGACACAGGTACGCACTTCAAGCCAAATATGAACTCCTTTCACATTACTACAGTCATCAATCACAGCAACGAAATGTTTATACAATTTTGTTTATTATTTTTATGTGAGTTTGTATTGTGTTATAAAATGTTACGTTTGCAAATGATTCTTATGATGTTTAGTACAATACTAGACACTATGAATTATTGATAATCAATGTGAAACTGGTGGTATATGTAAGAGTACGATGATAAAATATGTAAGATAAACACACAAACGAAAATTTATTTTGTAAAGGAAAAAGTCTGGGTGGAATTCTGGAAGTTATGAAACTACTTTGTTTCTTGAAGGAGAAAAATAAATGCGCATTATTATGGGAAACACGCGACTACACGTACTTGTGGCATTAAATACAAAAGACCAGAAGAAATTGCTTACTTGAAATGTACAACTGATTCAGTTTATGTAAGGATATTTTGCCACAAACACTAAAATATCCTTGGTCCTTGTAATAGTTATATCAAAAAGCAGTAAAATTCTCTGTACCTGCTCCACACGATCATTTCGTCATACTTCGATAAAACTAAAAAGTCATCGTGGCTTTAATTGCAAGCAAGTTAGGAAATATATAGCTGAAGTATTACGAATTGCTTCAGGGTAGGTCGTGGGATCAGGCGTTGTAAAGAGTGACCATAAGAGTATTTTACACCTGTCGAATGCCTGTTGGATGCTGGGATTGTACCACTCTCCCTTCTTCCTATCTTTGACCAGGTTATGTTCGTCAAAATTTGACACACGCGATGGCTTTGTCAGTAGAAACCAGGCATTAGGCTTAATGTGCTCTCAGGTTAATGGATCTTTTCCTCTCCTTTCTTATAATTTAACTAAATTACTATTTGGAAATACAGTGGCAACTGTTACACTATTAAGTTGATGTAGTAAATCCAGAAACTATCTTTTCAGCTGTGAGCAAGGAGAATCGCAAAAAACAAATATGGTCGCAGTCGTGACAGACTCAAACTCGAATCACGCGGTCGGGATCCTAACAAACTACCACATCCACGGCCAATCTGTGTATATGAAGCGTTTCTTGCCTCAGTTGTACCAGCTACTGGCTGCGAACATCGGAAGTCGAACCATCCCAAGAGATTATTGTTGTGAAATATTTCTGCAGATCCAGACAGTATATCCGGGTTCGAGTCCTTGTGACGGTAGCGACCTGTTGTTTAAGAAACCGATAACTGACTCACAACGATTAGTACTTAAAATCTAACAAATTCGCTTTGTGTCAAAGGAAAACTATCTGGATTCAAGAACGTTCTACCACAATTATTAATTTTTTCGATTCTAAATTTAGAGGATACTCTGACATTTCAAAATCAAGAGAAGTGGAAAGCTTGGGGATATTTCGGTATTTGCAAATCTTCCCTGCAAACAAAACAAATTTATTTCCATTCCTCAGTGCAGAATTCCTGGCAGTAGCAGCTAACTCAAGAGAAACGCGAAAGCTCTCCACCATACCTTTCTTACCAACTTTCTCTTTACAATGTATTTTTCCCTTCGTTTGTGTGTACGTGAAGCTTTTTAAGTAGAGACAGAATTCATCAGAAGAAAGCTAGACTTGCCAGATACACACACACATACGCACAAACACAAAACACACGTACACTCTCATTCTCAGTTATTACAAATCTGATTCTTAGTTCACACAGTCATGCAGAGCCATGTATCAATTAATACAGAGTTAAGATTAAAAAAACTTCATGTCCATTCTTGTTGGTTCTTTTTCATAAACAAAAATGCTTCTTCCAAGTCTACAACAATGATGATACGGAACTTTTTATTATTACTATTATTGTGAGAACAGTACAGATAAATCGTATTGAAAGGATTTCGCTGCAATGCGATTTATTTCACATTGGCAAGCACTTCCTATCAGGTGCAAATACTAGGACTACAATGTTAACCTAAATGCACGACATCCAGCTACAATACTAGTAAATATATATATAACGAATGACTGCAAAGTACGTGATTATGCCAAAACTAACATACTTGCATTATTAAAATATAATTAGCACAAACTCTGGTTTTCGTTTATCTCCAAACAACTATTTTGTGCATGGGTTCTTCCAGAGATCGTCTCAAATTCGTAGAGCACCCGGTTCAACTATTAATTTTATTAACTATCTCGTTACTGTTATCAAAATGAAAATTGTGTAATAAGTTAATATGAAGCATCTTATTCTGCGTTATTACGTTTGACACCTAACACTGTCCGGAATAAGTGAACATTTGGTCAAAAAATACTCTCTCCTGCGTTCTTGTTTCATACATTTACATCCGCCGCACATAGTTTCTACGGTTAGATGAGGCTCTACTTTTATACGTTGTCTTCCATTGATCAAATCCATGCATACACACACGCATACACAAACACACAATTTTCAAAGAACAAAAAATGCGCTATGAACCACCTGTTCTACATAAAATTGCAGCATTACTTTATTTATATTAAAAAAAACTGCGGAAGAAGGGTCAAAAGGAATTTTCTTGAATATTCAAAAAGGAGGCAGAAAAGAAATGCAATTCAAAAACACAGCAGCGCATGTACATGGCACTACGAACGACCCTTTGATTAAGCTTTGTCAAACAGTATAGTAGTAGTAGTAGTAACGGAAGTAGTAGTGGTAGTAGTGATTCATCCCTTAAATTATTCCTTCTTCACACTGTTAGGGATTCTGTCCACGTACAAGGTGCACAAAAGACACTTACCATTCTTTTGTATATAAAGTTTCCCTGTGCGACCCAGCACACGGGAGCAGAAGGGGCCCATTGAATAGAGAAGGTAAAGTGCAGTCAGAAGGTGCAATCATTAAAGCAAAGGATGTGAAAAAGAATATGAAAAAAAAAGAAGAAATCTACAATTGAAATGTTTGAAAAGGAAATACGATTTTTAATAATTTTAATTGGAAATGTTAAGAAGGTTTATAAAAGAAATATTTTGGCATATCTTTTCAAAGAGTCAATGGAATAGAGACTAGAATTACACTGAACATTTGAGGTATTTCAAGTTTGAGGAGATTATACAGCTACGTTATTCAGCAAATAACAATAAATTATATAGAAATGAGTATGCAACTCATCTTGTTACACATGATTATTTAAACATGTCAAATCAAATGCAATTACATTATTATCCAACACAGAACAGTAAACACAGTATCTACTATAATTTTCTAACACACACAGTCGTACATGTGTACACTAAAGCTAGAATGCCTATCTTTTAAAAAAAAGAAAAACAACAAAATTACTAGACATAAGCTTGTCTTTGCAACAACAGCCATTTCCCACACAACTAGGCAGATATAATTGTTTCCAATTACGTCATTAAATCGAGTGAAGTGGGTATTTTGATGCACCTTCTCATCCAGGAGAAAAAAGCAAAAAAATCCACACATATAAGAAAAGCAAGGTACATGACGCAGTGACATTTTAAAAAAAAATGGCTGTTGGATACAGGATATCTACATCTAAGTAAGGGATATACGTTAGAAAATTGTGAGGGGTATTTTTAAAAAAATAAGATCTGCACTGTAACAACTACTTTCTAATGCTAAAACAAAAACTGGAATCACACTTAGTTTGTTTTTGAAAATAAAAGTAACCTCAACAGATCAACTACACATCACTACAAACATATTAACAGATGTTAAATCCTTACCATCTGTCCAGTAATATTGAATAAAACGTAAAGAACAAAAATTTAAATAAACATCACATATGTTAAGTACATAAGAAATATGCAGAACATCATTAATAATGCAATATTAACTCATTTTTATAAAAAAAATAATAGCAGTATTATTAAAATTCATTAACAATAATAGTAGTTTATGCTAATTAGTTATACTTTTCTACTAACCTGATGAAACTACTCGCAATATTGTATCAACCAAAGAGTACAATACCATCATCACTGCTGTTTTACGTGCCACAAAAAAGCTAACGTAAGGTAATTTATTAGTATGTAAAGTAAGCAGAAGTTTTATAATAAGCATTAATTGAAAAATTATGTCAGCTGATAGCAAACTAGTAGTATAATAAACGCCACACGTACCTTCTTCCAGATTATCATCACCGTCTGACATTAATTCATCATCTGAACAAATGTTCAGAACGTTCACTAACATTTCTGTTACTGAAAAAAAAAGAAGAAAAAACAAAAAGGAATTTATTTTCTATTTCACAAACATGTAGTTTTATTTTATAATATACACAATCATATACTACTCATACTAATTACTTATTTAATCTGTATGATACTGTATGGAAGCACTAACAATTTAAATAAAATCTATCAATCAACATTAGCACTTCCTTGATGATTTACTTCCAAAATTTGCAGTAAAATAATATGCAACACCTTAAGCATTTTAGAAACAGTTTGCGTAGCAGTTTATCGAATTTCATACATGAAAGCTATCTACACGACGTTTCATGCAGTTCCGGTTTCATACGTTTATCGCCTTTAGGCAACTCTAACTCTGGCCAAAAGCAAATAAATGTTTGCGGTACATACTTCTTAATAACTCAGTTTTTTAATACTAGAAGTGCAAAAGACAAAAAAAAAAAAACTATATGCACTAGTGTTGCTCAACAGAATATTCACTGGCTTATTGTTGAGACTACTTCCCATAATTATACTAAGAAAATTATAATAATTATGACTGTGAACATACTTCTAATAATATATCGAGTGAACTGAAGATAAACTTCTCTGTTTTAAAGGTTACAATGTTAAATAATGTTACATTTGTCTAGGTTCCTATGCAATCTAAGTTTTACAATTCATATTGTAATGGGGAACGAGATAAAAGATTCAACAAGGTTTAACTGTACTTGTGATATCTGATGAAGCAGCCACGAGTTATGATATGTAAGTTGAGTGAAAGTGCGGCCTGCGAGTTGATCATCTATACAAATACTAATTGTTTTAGTATAAACATTGCTTTCAGTAATTCTGAATTTCTTATCAAATTATACTACCATCCGCTTTAACATACATTCGTATGAACTGACTGATATATCAGCGATAAACTACGAGTACGTATGCATCATCCTAGCATTATCACCCACTGGAAGATTACGTTCATCAAATTTAATACACCAACGCTAGTTTCAACTACACTTATTTCACAGAAACTGTTGATTTCTGTAAACTGGCATTGTTTAATCTCTTAATTTTGTTTACCGCAATTAGTAATGTATCATGACAGCAAGAGTCCCCTGGATATATTTTACTTATACAAACGAAAGATTATTAATTATACTCTGCGAAACACAGAATTTCTAATCGATTAATACACAAATCACAACTCGAAGATTCTGAGAATATTTCTAACCAGGTTCCAAGAAGAATTTAGGCTATCAAAATTCCAGTTCCCGAAATGTGATCACTAAAATCCAACTTACCCTTTTCACCTACAAAAGGCAACGACCATGTGAACACGTCCATGAAGTTGGGCAACCAATACGGATGAGGTGAACAATTAAATTGCCTAATGTTCATTACATTGTTTTCATACTTCAAAACTGCAGCCTGAAATATATAAAATGCTTTTAGTAAAGAAACCCCATTCACAAGGCACACCAATTGCAAGATTGATCATACATTAATGATTACAATACAAAAATATGAACGAGAAATATATTCTACATCTTTGTGATATTTGAACCAAAAAAAGCTTTTAAGTATTAAATACAAATAGTAGATACGTATCCTTTGTCGATTCATATCCAGGGTTTGCTAAGGTGGGCCCAGCCCAATTAAACCAAGATTTTTTTTTTTTGGTTGGGCCCACTTAAAAAAACATTATAACCCAGTGTATTTTTTAAATTAATTTTTGGATTTCAATGATTGTTTAAACGAGGGCACTCCACAGGAGTGCATAATAATTAAAATCATTACATTTTTGATTGTCAGAATGCAATCACGACTGTCATTATAACTCTAGAATAATATTACTATCTAAAATTACAACACTTTGTGATACTGAAATACAAGGAAGTATTCGACTTTAGTAAAGGCGTTTGTTAAGGTCCGCTTTCTTCATTCCAACATTTGCCTGGTAAAACAGGGGAATCCCTGGAAAACCTCAGTCAGAACAGTTGGCCGTTGGGTTCGAACCCTCGTGCCTACTCACTGCCAATCCGAAATCCGCGGTGTTATCACTTGGACCACAAGCTCTGGGTACTCAAGTGTGTTGTGGACTGGTGGTTAGGGTTCTGGACGAACAAGTGACACTAGGAAGGCTCAATAGCAATTCAGACCCTGCTTGGGCCGCGGTGGCTCAGTGGTAGAGCGCTTACCTCTGGTGCACTCGGTTCTTTGTTCGATACCGGCTTGTGCGATGTGGGTTCTGTGGAGAACAAAGACCGTGTGCATGGGTTTTCTTGGGGTTCTTCGGTCTCCTCCCACTTTCCTCAATCAACCAATTCTATCATCATCATCCATTCGCTCTGAGCCAAATTTGTCTTATAAATGCCTTCAAAAAATGGAAGAAATCAGACCCTGCTAAGGCGGATCAGTGAGACCATCCCGAATGGGATTCTCCCTCAGTCTCACCTGTGAGAAATGGCAGAACCTATAATTATCTTGGGTCCGGGTCATTCCACGCCAAATCGTACAGGGGTGTCACCCGACCATCTCCGATTTCAATGAAATTTTGTGTACAGCATCTATAGACAAATATAAGAACCCGTATTTTTTATTGTGCTCATATTAGCTCTGGTTTGGTTTTGACAGTCTTCGAAAGATAACTCTGCCCGATGATTTTTTGTATGGTGCGATGAATGAACGGCACGTCACTCCGAACTTCAACTGAGCACCACAAGGCCACGTTTGACTCAAATGTATTCATATTCTCCATACCAAATGTAAATTTCATGAGGATTTAAAAAATCAGGACTAAAATGGCATAATTATAATTCTAAACCATGAAATTTAGTTTCAAAATGGCGGCAATAGAATTTTTCAAATGTATTTACTAAATTCCGTGTATCTTTTTTCTGTAAGCGGGGAATTCAATGAATAAATTTCAGTTAAGGGAGTACATAATATCCTATTAGGAGAATAAAAAATATCCGTGGGTTTTTGATGTTAACAGCCCACAGAGCGCGTAATTCAATAGATGACCGTAGGTTTTATAGTACGGGTGATACACCACAGATCTTACAAAATACTGCATTTCGTAAAAGAAGCACGGCACTTGGTACTGAGGTAGTAGTTTCCAATAGAAACTATTTCAGTACCAGACCCCATAAAAAGATTAAAAATATCCCTTAAAAAACAAAATGGCGGTACATGGTAGCTCGTTTTTCGTCACACTACAAAAATATAAGTATAGCCATGTAACAGTACAGATAACGTAAATATTCATACTAACTCTATGAATACAAAACCACCAGACCACAAAAACATTCAGAATTCAAGATGGTGACTTTTTCATAATTGTTGTTTTTGGATCGTATGGACTGCAAATTGCGACAGAAACATGTACTGTATTTGGCAAAGAAAGCACACCGCTTGAGAAACAAAGCACAGTTACCTATAAAAGTTATTTGAGAATGAAATTCCACAAGAAAATTCCCTTAGGATCCAAGATGGCGGCTTCTCAAAATGTCTGCACGCAAGTAATTGTTTCCTTATATTCTGCACTACAAATTCAAGTAGAGGCATGCAACATGGTGCAGATTAAAATATGTATTCACACTAATGTTTGAATACAAAACCTTCAGAAGATAAATCTTCGATTTCAAGATGGCGGCCGTTTCGAAACTGTATGAATTTAGTAATTTGCCACAATATCCTATGTACGTAAATTGAAATGAATAGAACATAATAACGTTTGATAATGTTTAACAATTTTCGTGTTCCGAAGAAATCATAGTTTCTCTCAAATTTGATATCAATTAGTGCAATTGTTTAAGTTATTGCATAAACCTTCAAGAGCTTTGGGACAAAGTGAGAGATTTTTCATAAAGTGAGAACCACTGGCACAAGCGTTGTTGTCGTCACTAATGTCAAGTTTCAAAGATTTTCTGCAATTTCCGCAATTTTTCTGACCAGGTACCAAAGTGATTCCTTTACTCTTCTGAACATCCTTTGCATAATGCAGCGTTATGAAAAGTAGGTCACTTTTTCTAACCTTCTTGTGGAATTTTAAAAGATCACAACACTTTTTATACTTGTTCTCAAAGTATTTTATATTCACAATAATGGTGTAAGCAAATCCTTGAATTCTCCACAAAAACGAAGTCTTTTTTGTTTGTATACCCCTCCAAATGACATTCAGCAATAATAAATCTATAAACTAATGATAAAAAAGAAAACTAGTTATTATAGGATTCTCATCACACACAAACACACAACAAAAAATACGCAAATATAGATAATTACACCACTGGAAACGCCACAGAAGTAAATAATATCATTAAATCGTGACTCAGTTATGGACATGGAAACAAAAAGCGGAGCTGGTCAACATTTAAGAATTAGAAAGAATAAAGTGAAAATTGTCTACGTTCCACTGCGCATCAC
This sequence comes from Lepisma saccharinum, assembly GCA_022664845.1. NCBI lineage: Eukaryota > Metazoa > Arthropoda > Insecta > Zygentoma > Lepismatidae > Lepisma > Lepisma saccharinum. The sequence continues at coordinate 11,216 of JAGDQP010010987.1, forward strand.
TAAGTTCAGACATGTAGATATGCAGGTTGAAACATGTTCATATGACTCATGGATTACACTTGTCATTGTATAAATACCCTTATTTAAAAAGGCATAGAGATGAAATAAAAAGTATTTTATTTGTTTGGATAACTTAATGTCGTGTACGTGGTTAGGCTGCAGTGGCGGCTCGTGATTGATGTGGTGGAGGTGACAATGTATTTAATTTTTAGTTTAACGTGGTCATTGGGGTATTGATGGACAACTTATGATGAAATGAGTTGAAATGTGATGGCGTTACTGTCAGCTGACATCTAAACTCAAATAGCCATGAGCGCACGTGCTTGTATTGCAATTTGCAGTGTATACGATCAAAGAACAATTTTGAAAAGGGCGCCATCTTGAATTCTGAATGTTTTTGTGGTCAGAGTTATCTTTCGAAGACTATTAAAATTAAACCATAGCTAATATGAGCAAAATAAAAAATACTGTCTATAGATGCTGTATACAAAATTTCATTGGAGATAGTCGGGTGTAAAATTGCATTTCAGCTGTACGATTTGGCGTGGAGTGACCCGCCCCGAAACACGCCGTGGTGTGAATCTAGCGCACATACCTTGAAGTGAGGTCACCCACCACACAGAACAGGGACGTTCCAAGCCTCCCGATTCCACAGTAGTGACACAACGTTACCACTGAGCTACTGAGGTCTGTACACAGCTTTACATTTACATGCATTCACATTTTATTTCTAAAACTCGAAAAAGTCCTTACCCCCCCCCCCCCCCAAAACAAACCGCCTGGGCCCAGGTGGGTTGGGTTTTTGAAACCCTGTTCACATCCCTCGATATTTGAGTATTACAAATAAGATATTTTGAAAACATCGAGGATATTTATCTATGCGAATGAATGTCACAACTGACAAGATAAAATAAAGTAAGACATCTTTCACTCCATGATCGCGCTTCATTACAAATATTTTTGTTCCACCTACATGACGGACGGCTCACGCAAAACAATCTTCTTCGCGTTCTTTTATTCTTCTAATTATCAGCTCACTAATAATCGAGCAATGGATTTCGAGACATTTTCACCAGTTCAAGAGGCGCCTATAGCAATTAGTTACACTTCTATATCAAAGTTATTAAAGTACACTATTATGTATATTGTGATAATTTTTCATTGGATAATTAAAGAGATATTTTGGGGATATTTAAGTGTTTACAGTACTACTACACAGAAGCAACAAATGCTACGAAATATGCTTTCAAAGTCAGGACTCAATCAATCTTGAACCGTAATATTTTTTCTTACATCAAGGAATATGTTTATACTATACATAGAGATATATGAATCGAAAACACAACTATCACTCGTTGTGCTCTGTTGTTTAAATTAACCACCACAGTTTACTACTACTGTCTTCACCACCAAATAACATGCGGACTATGGAATTTGAGTTATAATTCGACATTTAGAACGAAGGACGAGAAACAGAAATAGCGATGATTAAAGCGCATAGAAAACAGTTTCGAAGATTTAACAAATTCGTTTACAGATTATAGGTGTGTGTGTTTATATAATAAAAATAATATATATACTTAAAAAATGCTCAAAGAGAACTGAGAAGTGCAGAAACTATTTGGAACTTGTCAGTCTGTGAACGAATTCTGCACTTAATTTTATTGCATTCAGTAAATACGTATGAATTTGTTCATCGGTAGAGGTAAAATCAATGTGTAATATTATCAGATAAATAGATTTCAATCCCCCCCCCCCC
>JAGDQP010010987.1:13074-54176 GCA_022664845.1 Lepisma saccharinum
TTTTCACGATGCATTAAATATACAACCTGATCATAAGCAATCGTAAACGGTTTCATAAAACTTCAACAGTGTTTCACAATGGAATGCGGTTCGGCACTGTGATTAGAACTTTTGCTGGAACGCAAGGGCGATTTTGCACATTTCCATGGTTTCTGTGAGCATTCCGTCGCATTTACGATCTCCGAAAAAAAAAAGTTCATAAAATTCTGTAAGTAGGGATTTTGTCAGGGACTTGAGAAACGGGCGTGTAAATGAAAATGGTTCAGTTTACTGCACATGTTAGTTTATTTTAATGTCTACAAATCCATTTTCTAGTGATAACAATATAACTGAGAAAAGTGTAGAGAAGTTGTATCTACACAGAAGAAAGAATAGATCGTATACGGTACACGTGTATCACACAACATAGCAAAACTGAACGCTATAATTAGAACCTTCAGTGAAATCACCTTAGAGAAATACAAGGATTAAGATGGATGGAAAGTGAAAGAAACATTAAGTTCTGCTCGGCATCTCTCGACTACTGCGCATTCACGCGCCATGTATTTAACTGGCAGCGCGCCACAGTCGGAACACAACAAAATAGCGTAAGGAACATGGAGACTGGGACCGTGAAAGGCAGTCCAAGGAGAAGTACCAGAGGAAGATGAGATACTCTAATGGAATTCTGCAAGTCATGTTTATTATCACAGTATTACAGAAAAATCACACTGTTTTTAGGAGACAATGCCCAGTAACATATATTAGTTTGAGTGACGGAGTTACAAAAGAGTGAAGAAAATAAGCACAGGCACTCATATACGTACTTCTCGACCTTACCGAACATCCGCGATAAAGTCGAGACTACGTTGCATCGACTGAGCTCCCATCCCAGTTAAGAAGTTGAAAATTAGAAAAAAAAAAAAAAAAAAAGTACTCTTGGAACTCTACTCAAAAATTAAATTTGTTTTATTACGTAGATTGTTGTTTGGGATTACCATATAATATATTCGAACCTTGCAACTTCATGTTTCCTCGTACCATAGCACATCTGCTTAAGAGTATGTTACTTTGCAATGCTCCCAAGCAACAATGGTAATTTCCTAACGTTAACACACTCGTGTACCTTTTCCTTACTGCAAAACGAAGAATGATGACAGAATACTATGTATTGAATTTTGCATTTATGGCCTTTAGACATCTAAGGCTCAGGCCGCGATAGGGGAGGAGAGGAAAAAGGGTTCGCGAAGGTATAGGACAGGGTCTATGTTGAAGGTACCATCCCGACATTTGCCTGGTGTGATAGGGAAAATCCTAGCTCAGTCAGGATGGTCGGCCGCTGGGATCGAACCCACAACCTCCAGAATGCTACGCTAACGCTCTACCACTGAGCTACGGCGGCTCGGTAAGAATACTATGTATTTAACAGTTTCTTTATTTGCCCTCCAAAAAATAATGGTGCAACAAAAACATTCATAAAAGAGTTAAAACAAACTCTCACCTTATTATTGTACACGTCCAGGTAGTTTGGTGCTGAGAAGATTGTAATGAGTGATGGAAATCCCGTTGTCTGACTTTTCCTATACATTCGGTAACTGAAATGAAGAAGAAAATAATATATATGAATATAGCTGGAAAATAATGAAGTACATGACACCTGTGAAAATAAAACAGATAAAATCCGAGAAAGACATTTTATGAACTTTGAAAAAGATATAGAAAAGAACATACGTAAGTTTGAGCAGTGTTCGATTTGCTAGGGAAATGCCGGGGATTTTTCCTGGTGCGTGAGGATTTCATCCCTGGTTGTTGATCCCGAATATTAGCCCAACCTGGGATAAAATCCTAGTACCTTTTTGGGGTAAAAATACAATGTTGAAACCTACTAGCAACCTCTAAGTTTTAGGACCCCCCTTCGTAATTTATAACAAAACACTGAGTTTGAGAGTAAAGAACACACATAAATGTTGCAGGGCCGTAGCCAGGCTTGAAGTTTTGGTCGGGCAGGCATCGTTTTGGGTCGGGTTCTAAATATTTTTAACAAGCAAGATTAGAAAATACATATCAGTGTTTTAGAAGCTTAAAAAAAAATACAAATTATGTTCAAACATAATTATCATCAGATTTACTAATGTGACTATAAAATCTGTACATTACAATTTTAAACTAAAGAGAACAGAATACTTTTTTATTTAAGATTCCTTTCATAAACAAATCGATGACGCATATAACGATTTATTTCTCTCAACACAATCACGGAAACAGAAAACATGAAACTGCTACAATTACGTATTTACGTGTAAGCCTAAAATCTCGGAAGACTATACATGCTTGGCCCCTAGAAAAAAAATACCATAAACTATTATCAGTACAACTGAAGCTTTCTATTCTTCCTATCATTGAATTTACGAAGGAAATAATCCAAGTCGATATTTTCCGTTCGCTTTTTTTCAAATGCTAAAGTAGACTAAATTAGCTAGGCGCCTGTGTGTCATTGATAACCTATGTGCTCTGTTCAAGTTGGCAAGAACAGAGAGTGTTGATTCGCAGTGCAATTCATATTGTAGTAAGCTCAAATTGCACACACTTTTTTTTCTTTTCAATTTGAATTGTCTTCTTCTTCACTTGCAAACTACAATTGAACGTTATTTTTGCTTGTTATTTCAATGTCAACTCCAGGAAGAAAACGAAAGTTCTTTTTTTCTCCCCAACATCAGGTAGATTCTGGGACACCTCCCAGAAGGACTGTAATTCATTCGTTCTGTTCCTATCCACTCATCTAAGAAAGAAACCCCTCTTCTTTTATATTTTTTTTGTTGTGTTTCTTCAAAACAGCATCGAAGAGTCATAATTTTGTTCTGGACTTAATTTACCCATTTCAATTCATATAGTCAAGGACAGTTTAGTCACTTTTGCTTTTGGTATAAACTCTTGCTTTCGATTGAAATCAACCCTTTCCCACGAACATATATTTCGGAAATGATATTTTTTATACTTCTTTCATAAATGCAACGTTTATGTATTTTTTCGTTTCTTTTTTCATTCTGTGTATCTATTGTTAAAATAATCCTTGAAATAAGAAAGTATATGTCTCACTGGAGGAAATGTCAAATTTATATTTTTGTGTGATTTGTATTTCCCCATGTTGTATCCAACACAGAGATTCTTTGAGCAAGATATAACTATAGGTATACAACGTTCATATGTTACACGTGTCAACCATACAGAAATTGTATTGTGTTACCAAGATTCTTTTATCTGTAAACTTCTTGTTCTGAGTGTAACCAATGTAACCTCCTACAATGCTAAGATGTGAATCAAATTTATGTTTCCCGTATTGTAATGTTCCAAAGATGTAAAAGTTTACAGTAAGATACAGGCTCGTTAAACACATTTGAAATTCAAGACACATAATCCCAAATTCCGAAACCTATATTTCCCACGAGATGATTCCTACTCCACTATGCCTAAGGCAAAACCAGGCCAATGAAGGAATACTTTTAGAAGAGAACCATAATCTCCCACTACAGATGGAGGACCATCCAATGACCACAAGTGGAAGTTACCGGAGTGTGAGTTTTCTAGAATTTCCTCTCCTTGCGTCTACGGAAGTAACGAACCGTAAGTAAGTACGCATGCGCAAATCACTACTAGACTCCGCTACAACGAGCCCTTCGGCAAAGTAGAACGAGCTGAGACTTACATCCAGCTGACTAGGGACTGTCTTTATGACGTCACTACATATCCAATCTTCAAGATTAGAATCGTATTCACCCAATTACCAAATTATTGGATAATTGAAGAAACAGAGACAGTTTAACTCCGCCCTAGAGATATCTCGTTCCTCTCCGAGAATCTCGGGAACTACGGGAAAGTTGGAGTACAAAAGATGGACTCTGAGACTAGGAAATTCAGAGACCAGTCCACCACCAGACACAATCATGTAACCTTAAGCGATTCCTTCAGCGTAGCGCTGGTATCGTTTTCTCCCTTATCTCTCACTCTCCAACACTCAAGCGAATCCTTCTGCATAGCGCTAGCGTCGCTTTCCTAAAACCAAGCTAATCCTACCTACAGAAAGCTAAAATCCTCAACGACCTAAATACCTCGTTATTCCTGGTACCTGTGTCTGGTCTTTCCGAAGTTTACTGTAAGTCGGTTGCCGGGCTTCGAACTCACTGACCACCAAGAGCTGTAGAGGTGCAGCTCTACCACCATCACCACCGTCGAAGCTTGCCTGCAGTTCCAAGTCGCCGTCATGGAAGCCATGGTGACTTCTGGCCGAAACTTTGCCTTTCCTAAATTCCAAACTTCACAACATTTCTCTAAAAACACACACTCATGAGGCAAAACTCCTGACCTATAACACCTTGAACTGCTACATTCTTTTATTGAAAAATAGAAACTGTTTCTAAAGCCCAAACGTCTTACTCTCAGCTCACAAACTCAAAATTTATAAAACCTCTATAAGCAAATAAAGAATGTTCTTCAATCTAAGAAAAGGAACTTCTGATTTCAGACTAGAACTAATTGATTGGGTAGCTATCAAGCTTTCGACCGTCACAAGTTCCCACGTACCTCTTTAATAACTCTCAAACGACTTCTAAAACTCTCTTATTCCAAGAAAACAGTAAAATTTCTTGGAATCTCTATTTTGTTTTGACGCTCTCTTCCAGAAAAAGAAGAAAGAAAAAAACGCCTCCGCTCGACCACGCGTCAATATGTCTTTCTTTGAAGCAGCACGTTGTTTGAAAATTTCCCGAAAGATATGGTCATTGCCTACAATGTTCTGCTTCAGTAGGTATTTCTTCACTACTAGAAGTTCTTCTCTGGACGGAAGGGAGATTCCTAGTGATGACAAGTACTTCACCTTTTTCAAGATCAAAGTCATAAACACTTCCAATTGCTTCTATCAGTTCACTATTTTCATCAAATCTCGACTCCAACTCACTGATGATGATGCCTATGGTTTCACAAAACATAATTTTTAGAAAATTTTGTGGGGACTCGGAAGAATGGCCTGGAATAGCGTCAGTTATAACAAAATCATCCATTGTCACATTCTTTCTCTGTCGCTTCATTGCAGGTTCAGTTTCTGAACCCCTCTTCACGTCCAATAAAAGATCAGTTTCTTTCAGCAAAGATTCAAACTGCTCTGGACAACGAGGGTGACAAATCTGCTTTTTGACAGACTGAATGATGATTATTGCATCTGTCAAACTAGTTTTACGACTCTGTAGAACTATCTGCAAAATGTTTTCATGAGTACTGCACAGAAACAAAATTCCCATGCTGTCATCACAGACCAAACCAATGCTTGTTGCAATGTGACTTCCATTTAAGTTTGTGTTTCTGACACTTTATAATGCTTTCACTATTTCACTGAAATTTGTTGTTGTTGTCTTGTAACTGCAAAATGCCCCTGCCATCTGTGCTCCAAGAGTGACTACTTTCTTGCCTTCATATAGTTCAGCTACTTTCGGACGCTGTAGTAACTCAAAGCATTGAACACTGATCAACAAAAAATTACGTATTTCACGCATTTCTGAAACTGCCTTCACTATCACTAGGTGCAACTGATGATTAAAACAAACATAGGGATTTTTTTGCCAACGATGTTTTGAAGTAAAGCTTATACACCTCCTGTCTTGCCACTCATAACACTTACTCCATCATAACATTGACGAAGCAAGTTTTGACAATGAGCCCAGATCATTGTCTTTCACAGATTAGTGAAAGAAATAGCGTCAAATTTTGTTCTTGTCTGTACGTCAAGCAGAGATTCCAGTATTGTCCCATTCTTCACAAAACAAATACCTACGGCAATATTTTCCCTGTTATTTTTGTCTCTAGTTCCATCTGCAGTAAAGTAAATGTATATCAGCTGTTTTTATTTCTTTTACTACCTATTCCCGAAAAATTTTGAATTTCCGGAGAAGAATAAGTAGTTTTTTTTTTAAACAATTGATGAACAATCAGCCAACTTTGTATCTTGTTTTAATGTATACTTAAAAGGATTAGGGGGCTCTACAGTCTAATGGTTAGAGTGTTGGACTCATGTCCTAGCGATCCTGGGTTCAATTCCCAGCTGGAGCAACCCACTTTTCGGCGTCCACCTAGCCTGGGGAGTCACGTGAATAAAGACGTGACGACCACTTGGTCGCCCCTGATACGCCTGTTCGTGGTCAAGGTGACGCGCAGTGTTGATCCCCACGGTCGTCACACAGGTGGACGCAGTTCCACCAACCGCAGGCAGATGGCGTTGAGGCAGGCTCAGGAACTTTTGGTCTGTAACGCCAGTGGTTATTTTTTATTTTACTAAAAAGGATTTCTGATCAAACAGTCTTCAGTTTCATCGTCAAATGAATGCTTCCACGCAAAGCGAGTTTATTAACTACAAGAAACTGCACAACTTCTCCAATTGATCTAACATAATATCTATTATTTTCTAAAACAATTTCATTTAAAAGAGTTGAAACCACGTCACCTTACTTTTTTTCATTAACATTTTTTATTTAAAAAATGACAATTTGCATTTTGTCAAACAAAACTGCACTACTAAAAAATGAACAAATGCTTGTTTTCGACCCTATAAATATAGTACAACTAGTTTCAGCAACGATTTAATCTGAAATTGGGCGATTTCAAATGGATTGACCCACAAAGAGCCAACCGAATTTTCAAGTAGTATTTTATCTAATACCTAACAAAAACCTTTTAAAAGATTAAGGCTTAATAGGATTTCGTAAACTGTAAAGCTTACTTTAGTGTATATCACTCCACATAATCACAAGCCCAGACGATTAAGGGTCTTCTATGGTTCCTCCTTCACTTTATCACGGTATCTCCTCGCTGCTAAGTTTTCCGGTAAATAGATTTTTGTTTTAAATTTACTAAAAAATATGATCAGAAATGTTAAAATAACTCGTTTACTTCTGTGATGTTTTGAAAAAAATGAAAAATAAGGGGCGTAACCATAGAAGACCCTTAAAGGAAACTAAAATACATATGTACATTTACTCACCTTTTATAATTAGTTACTTCTATAAACATATTGCTCCAATATGATGATGACGCAATGCAACCCTGATTGTTTCTCTATTCGCGTGCGCGAATTTTATAAACAGCAGAACTACTAGAAAGATCTTTAATCAGCACGTGCTAGAATTATCCAGATTAGTTGTTTACAGCCCTTTTATCTATCACGTAAACTACATGAGAAGGAATTGTTCTGTTTATAGAAGGGCGACGTCTGGTCGACACGTGCTACACTGTTGCCAATCTAGTTACTGTGGCTCAGGAAGCAATGGATCCCGTACGCGCTGAACAATTTATTGACGAAATAAAGAAGAGAAAAGCAAAAGCAATTTGGGATGTGTCATCCGAGGAATACAAGGACATAAATAAACTTCAGGGGATTGAAGTATGTAGTTTATGGGATGCGCAGCCCATCTTCTTTTCCGTCTGTTCTCTCCAATCTGATTATACATAACATCAGTGCTCGAAGTGGAAAATCTGAGGAAGTGGTATGTTTCAGTACAATTCAGAGTAAGCATACCCCCCTGTTATTGTTTTCTTCACGTACCGTACCGAGTAAGAGGTAGGGGCAGTGTGCGAATTGACCGGGGGGGGGGGGGGATGCCAGGGATTGCATGTTGTTAACTTTCAGAGACAAATTAGTGATAGTGTGTATCGTTCAATTGTTGAGTCAAACTACTCAATTACCAATTGTGGATGGGAATAAGTTTAGACACGTTCATATTTCTAACAGTACTGGACCAATTGGTGCGGAAAACTTCTTCTGTAGATGCAACTTTGGTTTTCATTTTAAGTAAGACCCGTGGAGACTTTTATAACCAATTTAAGTTTTTGTTGGATAATACCAACGATTGGCAAACTATCTGTGTCCAGTTAGTGTCGACCTTTCTTCCCACGATTGCCCGTACTCAATACATGGCTACTTATTTCTATCGTATTATGAGTGAACACGAGCTGTTACTCAATTATGTGAACGAAAAGTTAAGTATTTTGATACTATCACTGTGTTATGATGCGGCTACGATGTGTGGGCTTATATCCAGTTTAGTCACGCCTGATGTTCATAAATAGTGTTTCCAAAATACAGTTCCTAGCACCATACAAGGATTGTTGGAGTTAGCGTTGAGGTATGACCATACGTTACGCTATCAGTAGGATTATAATGCTTGTCGTCGTTCACCGATGGGTAATTATGTAGTTAAGAACTTATGTCACCCACTGTGAGATCAAATGAACCTAGTTTTGAAAATAATTCTGGTAGGGTTTATGCGCAGTTTGGATGTAAACGACAATCAGCTATTATTATTGAAAAAAAAAAAATAGTACTCCTAAAGATTCATTTTTCAATGGTGAACTAGCAAATTTGTTACGTATGTGGAGTTAGGGCCAAGTGTGTGATTGACAACTTCGGAGTGTTCCTTTATTTCCGGAAGGTTCTTGAATAATATACGTAAACGAACTCAAATAACATCTTATGTATACCAGAGAGAACCGTCGAAATTGGTGGACAGTCCATAGTTTTTTCGGAACATGCTATGCTACAGTTCCACATAGCGCGTAAAACCTTTGAAGAAACGCATATTATAGTGTCTATCGACCAGTTCGACATGTTAATGGGAAAAACGTTTTGCTACAATAATGGTGTTAATTTTGATTACGAAAATAGAATGATTGACATTCCTTCTCGCAAAATGTTTTGTTGAAAACCCCTCATCGTCGTCTTCTCTGTCTGCTGGTGTTATTTCTCATTGAAGGATGCTACTTGAGAATCTTCCCTCATGCCAGAAAGGGGGCTCGTAAGTGGTCACAGCCTGCAAATCATTGAGACAACGCTAAAACCAGTAATCAAGAATGCCGAGGCTGATGTTCAATCGTGGTTTACTAGTGTGGAATTAACCTTGATCAGGAGAAAGCAAGATCACGAAATTACCCAGGTAACTGTAATAACTAATAACTGTTGAATATGATACAAACGTTCCGGAATATTATTATATCTGATTATTAGGATGTCATTTCTGACCAGTTGGGGGAGGTAAAAAGAATTTAAGTACAAAATCGCAATGCGAGACAACTCTGGTGCGCCTACAGCCCTATTTTTTGCCTAGAAATAAACTGGATGAGTTATGTGAGTACACTGATAAATTAGTAGACCAGGGTGTTGTTGAACAGGTGGACATTTCCACGTACTTTATCCGTTTTTTGACTACTAGCCCTGATAAAACAAAAAGATTACTAATTGCATATTCTGATGTCAACCCCAAGGTAAGAGTCGATGCTTATCCGTCGCCTAATTTAGATGCCACGATTACTGGCATGGGAAAAGCCAAATATTACACGAAGTTTGACATCAAGAGTGCTTATTTTCAGTGCAATTTAGATGATGAATTTAAACGATCTACCACCTTGAGATCTGATAAAATAAAGTTTTGTTGGGGTGTTGAATAGGATCAGGCTCTAGAAAAAAATACTGTAAGCTTTGTAGATCATGTACTGAAAGATCCAGACATAGATTCCACTTTTGTGGTACATTGTGACTTGAGTACATGGGCGTATGCCGCGACCCTGAGTCAATATGACAAGGACTAATCTTCGTCCAGTATACCTGTATTCTAAACTCTTCCTAAAACTGACTTAAGTAAATCCGTGTTTGAATTAGAATTACGTGCCCTAGTGTTAGCCATTACTAAGTTCGAGATGTATTTGCAACAAGAGTTTGTAGTATATTGTGACAATAGTGATCTCACGTGGTTACTGCCTAACCATAAACGTCAGAGATAGTATGCTCCCATACTGGAGTGTATTCCTAGGTATCAATTTAAGATTGTGCATATTACATCTCAGGCTAATGTGGTAGTTGTTTTATCACGCGTACACAATGCCTTCGGTTTTTTTTTCAATGTCCGCTGATGTGCATAATATTGTTAACCATGATAGCAAGGATATGAAAGTTTTGCTATTTTGGGGGACCAGCCAGAATTTAGCAAGATGATTAGTCAGTGGCAATATGGACAGTGAATGCGTTGAAATAATAAACAAAATTGTAAATAAACAAGTGCCAGGTTATGTGATTAGGAATGTGTTATTAAAACATGTTTAGATACATAAAATTATTCATTGATACTTGTGATGTGTGCCAACACACTAAATATAGCAATGTAAAACCTACAGGAGAGTATTTATCTAAAACAGAACTCAGACCTAATTCTGCATGGCATTTGGAAACCGTTGGCGCTTATTTCAGCAGCTGTGGTGGGTATAACCATGTTTTAGTAATAACTGACGCTTGAAGTACGTTTGTAATGCTAGAACCGCTTAAATCCTTGAGTTCGAAAATAGTTTGTGAGAAATTGCAAAAGCTGTTTCTAATCTTTGGCTATGTTAACAAGGTAGTGCACGATCGTACCAGTATTTTCTCCAGTACGTATAAGTAATTTCTTTTTAATTGTGGTGGTGTAACTGATGTTCCCACCATTGCAAATTCTCCTTCCAATTTGTGTGAACGGCAAAACCGTAATATTATTCAAATGCTCAGATACTACAGATAAAGAGCAAAAGAAACTGGCTCTTTGTTGCCTAAGATCCAGTATATGTTGAATTTAACGATAAACGATACGTTAGGCATGTCTCCAGCTAAAGTCTACATGGGGAGGACATTTATTAATCCTCTAGATGCTAATTGCTTTTTAAATGATATTGTTTGGGAAGATGATAATGGTAAGGATGAACGTCTGTATACCATGGTGGATAACATCAAGTATTTAATTGAGTGCATTAGTGAAATTGAAGTAACATTTGTTATATAGTTATGATTAGTGGTAAGTAATAAGTTAAATAATTTGCTTAATAAGTTAAATAACCTGGAAATATTTTAATACTCAATTAAATGCTTGGTGACATTTATTTGCTTATCCGCGTGCTACCTTTATTGAAGGTGAATGTTTAATATGGGAAATCGCTGTAGTGTATATTGCTGCAGTATTCTCAGTAACATAATTTGCTGTTTTGTTGTGTTATTTGAAATTAACTGGGATACTGTATTTAAATGTGTGCATTCATTTGAAGTGTTGACTTGTGGGAGCTATTGGAACCATGTTACCTGGCGTAATTCGTTCGTCGTTATCTTAACGAAATTAAGTGAATCAGAACAAATTGATATTGTTTGATGTTATATTTGTTGGAATTGGCCTATTGAGAAATTAAAGGCGATTTCTGTTACGAGGTGGTAGGTTATTCTTAAAATAGTAGTGAGCAGAACCACCAACTCTACAATAAATATTTATCATTCAACTTCTGTTGACGCATGTCACGACACTTCTCACAATCCTTATATACGTATATTCAATATATCATACTTAGCCTATATGTGGCTTTTTACTATAGAATAAGCCATTTTTCACAAGTCAGACAACTGTGAAGTGTATTTCCAAAATATCGAGGGTTAAGCATTGGTACTCCTTATCTACAATATTTTTGTCACCTTAAGTTGTTGTTGCCTTTTTTATTGAAAGGAAAAATTTGGTGGACTTTTCAACTGAAGCTTCGTGAAAAATCGTCCAATTTACTTCTAGGTTTATTTGTTACTAAGTTTCAACTGGAAAGTCCACCTCCTTCTTTCAATAAAAAGATAACAGCTTCAGGTGACAAATATGCAGACAATGATTAACCTCGATATGTTAAATCCAAATATTCCTGGTTCTGAGCTGAATGTAGAATAGTATATTATGAAACCTCTTCCATTAGTTTACATATTTATATTTATCAACTAACAGTTCCATACGTTTACTTGGTCTTCTCTATAGATTTACAGAAATTAAGGACCTTCATTCATTGAGTATGTTCTATTAAACCTTAATCTCCTCTAAGACTGAATATTGCTCCCAAATTTGGAACATGGCTAATATTTCTAATCCATCTCATACTGATTCTATCCTTAACTTTTTTCTTGCTATAGTTAAAAGAAGATTACCATTAGAACGTAGCATAAGCAAACCAGAGTTATTATCCGTTCTTGGCCTCCACGTTCCCTCTTCTCGTTGCAAGCTGGCAGATTTATTGTACTTATACAAGATACTTAACGGGAATCTTAGTACTGGAGAGTTAATATCTAAATTTTACTTCCGTGTTCCCTTGCGAATAACCAGAAATAATAACCTGCTTCATTGTACCACGCCTAGGTTAAGTATACTGCAGCGCTCCTTATTCTACCTAGGTATAGACTGATAATTGTGTACAATAATCTTGATTCCAATATCTGAGTTATTCTTATTGTGTATTATAATCGCCATGTTATTGATATTTCTTGCTGTGTTGTTTAGTTTTAAAATTTAATTTCATGTTATTTAGTATACAGTAATGTTGATAAAGCTTTGGTAAACTTTATTTTATATTGGCCAGTCTGGTAACTGTTGACTTCGGCCCGTCACGATTATCTGTCACGTTCTAGTTAAAAGACACCCATGTCCCTGCCAGGACTCGAACCTGGGACCTTGGAGTCGTTGGCCCAACGCCTTAAACCACAATGTTATTTAGTTTGTTTTAATGTTATTTAATTTCTGTGTAAAATGGCAACTCCAGTTGTATCTGAAACAATAAATAAGTTCTTACACTAAGCGATGTTTCAAATAACTGACTTAGCTTGTTTTGGAAATACACTCTTCAATTTAGCATCCACCATATAGAATTACTTGCTCTTGCTCTGAAGCAAGGTCAAGCGTAATTACATGTAAACATTAGTTCGAACAAACACCGCTAGGTAGCTCCCACCAAAGTTACTTTAAGGTTTCAATTTTATTTTCAAAATGCATTTTTATATATTTCTTTAAACAAGAAATATAGTTTTAAATATTAAGTTTCTACTAATATACGGAAGAAAATTGGTTGTTACATAGTACTCACAGCAAGGAAAAATTCAAACATATATGTATAAAAACAATCAAATATATAATATCCTTCTAATATTGCTGAATCACAACCAATATAACATCAGAAGACGCTGCGGACCCACTTAAGAAGTACAGTCTAGACTACACAACCAACCAGACAATGATTTTCTAACGTATAGCGCAAGAAAAACTGAAAACATATCAGAGGATGTGTTGTATAGAGTAGTTTTCGGCTCTTGGAATTATCTTTAGCACTGTGTGCAGTCTAAAGATAATTTAAAATAAAAGTAATTCCCAGCAGTGGAAAGTATATTTCACTTAAAAAATTATCAATGTTTCTGTTCAACGCTATATAAAATAAGCTATTACATTTGTCCTGGTAAGAAACACCTCTGAAACATTTAAACAGAACTACTTGTATTCTTTTGTTCAAAACACGCTGCAAAAACCAATACATAAATTGTATTCTTTCGTGAACATCCGCGGCAGGAGTCAGAGAATGTAAATTTGAAATACGTCAATTATGTTAATAAGATCTTATTGTCCCCTAAGTCCGAAGAATAGTATATTTCCTAAGTACTTTTATTATGAAATACATATTGACGGGAAATGAAATACTATCACGAAGTATACCTGGTAAATCACTTGAAAGCAGATTACTCTACATGATGTGTTACACTGATTGAAGCTACACGGACAATCCACAGCAGAAGCATGCAGCGTCAAGCGCATGTGGAATGAATTGTTTCAGTAAACATGTATGGAACGGTTCATAAGTGTTGTCACTGTGAGAGGTTAATGTGTGCTACTGTGAACACAGAATGAATTAGAGACGACAACGACATGTACATAAGCAATTTACCTAAACTGAACAAGGCCGTGAGGTCGTGGCGGTAACTGGTTGAGACGTCTCCACCGTGTACAACTGTTGGCAACAATGGTCCTGGGTAGGCATTCCTATCAGAAGGCCGGGATGGGATGCTTCTTATTGACTGGTGCAAGAGATGATCAGCGTATTCACAGCGTAGTTGTGGCGGATCGGAGGGAGTCTGCATCTACAATTCGCCGATGCCACAACATGAACTCTTCTGAACTATCAACTGGTGAGTGGGCTCCAACATGAAGCGTCCTGTGGCGTGTTTACACTCATTCCTGCTCACCGTCAAATGAGTAACTGCTGTGTGGAACCCTGTTATCTTCACGGAAGATAGCACGTTCTATTACGATACACGGGCCAGGAGGAAGCCTAATGAATGTCTATTGGAAAGCTGCATTCGTCGACGATATACTGGAATGATTCCAGACCTTATTTATGGGGAGGAATTTTCTATAACAAGAAGATCATCCTCTTTATTATTCTGAAGATCATGACGGCGAACATTAACGTCACAATGGTGATCGAACATGATAACGCTAGTCCCATAAACATCTGCAATCGAATATGCTCTTCGAGATGTGAACGCGGATAAGCACGCACCTCTTGCATTATCATCACAGAATATACAGTTTCCAGTTAAATGTCGGTATCAACAAATTTACATTATCTGAAGTAGGAAATCTTAATTAAAAGCGCATTCAGAGTAAATATGTACTAAGCACAAATTATCTTTACGATAATACACACATTTCCCATTTACTGATAAACACAAGATGTAAATTCATCTGTATTAATAAGTCGGAATAAAAAGAACTGTCAAAATAAGTAAAACTGAAAAGTAATAACTTATCTGACTATTCTGTTGATCCTGCAAAGGACAAAGAGTGCATTTATCACCCTCAGAAGCTCTGGAAACTCTCCAGATAACTAGGCCAAAAGAAAGGAATTCCGTTAGTTTAGAGGCTTTAGTCAAGAAGTTTTCCACTCAACTTGCCAAATCGTAAGATGCAATTTTCTTATTAAAATTTCTAGTTCATTTGCACACAATGATTTCTCGTCTTGAACTGAGAAATTAAAGATGTGAAATATAATCAACGAGACACGCTCAAAGTGCTCGCAGTTTGGACCGCAGAGTTTAACAAAATCTCTCTCTCATAAGTAACTACGTTTGCAGAAAAAAAAAATCATATGGGTTATAACAAAAATTTTCAAATATGAAAACTAAAAACTAATGAGTGCTATCGCATGCGTAACAAACATCCTAGTGATACAACGACTTAAAAAAAAAGTTCTACAGTGAAATCCCTCACGGCTGGACTCCCTGCATACTTTTTAACAAACTCTATTTCAATGTACGTGAACCGCTTTTACACTACTTTGAACGCTCGTTTTCCACTATAATGGACCCAGAAAAATTTGTGGAGACAAAATCAACGTTTAAACACGACAAACGGTGGGGGAAGGGGACGATGAAATGACTGCCGATTTAACTTCCACAGTTGATAGTTACTGCTCTTCTTTTTTCAGAACTCTATGATGTTTTAGGTTCTTGCATTTTTCAAAATAAATAAATAATTTTATTAATAAAATGTAAACAAAATTTGTTTTTCTATTTTTCCGTACAGTTATTTTTATTTTGTGTAAACAGTTTTTCTATCTCTCCGTAAGTTACTTGTATTTAGTGTAAACAAAGTTTTTCTATCTCTCCGTACAGTTACTTGTATCTAGTGTAAACAAAGTTTTGTATTTAACCGTGCAGTTATTAGAATTTAGTGTAAACAAAGTTTTTCCGTTTCTCCGTACAGTTAGTTATCTGTATTTAATGTAAACAATTTAGTGTAAACAAAGTTTTTCTCTCTCTCTCTCTCTCTCTCTCTCTCTCTCTCTCTCTCTCTATATATATATATATATATATATATATATATATATATATATAAACTATTGCTTGAATCAGGATCACAACAAATTATAAGAAAAATTTATGTTTCGAATCTACTGCATCGACTATCAACACAAAAGTGGGGATTGTAGAGTGTTAATAACAGAATCTAGCATTCAAGGGAAACTTATCATAAAACACCGCACCAGAGGAATAAAAAAGTTGCGAATTTTGTTTTTTCTCATTCAAGAACGTTTCATGTAAACTGCAAATGAAGCACCAAGTTATGTGCTGTGGTCGTGGTAACACACTGAGATCCAGCTTACAATAAATGAAACATGTAATTATTGGTGTGGAAATGCTTACTGGTACTTAAGTAACAAGTTTTATACACATTTCTTCATATCTAAAAAATGACACAGAATGGCTACCAAATGCCATCAGAATATTATTTAAACAGTTATGTACCAGAAAAACCTAATAACAAAACTAAAACAAGTGAGACCTGTCAGGAAGACTGTTCACATGTGCTACCGCAAGTGCATCGAGTTTCTTGGACATTATCTACGTGTTCTTGGAAACATTTCGTCGAGATTTTTCGAACCGCCTTGCTA
Organism: Lepisma saccharinum; assembly: GCA_022664845.1. Classification (NCBI taxonomy): domain Eukaryota; kingdom Metazoa; phylum Arthropoda; class Insecta; order Zygentoma; family Lepismatidae; genus Lepisma; species Lepisma saccharinum. The sequence goes on from JAGDQP010010987.1 coordinate 29,344, forward strand.
GCCATAGCTGTAGATTATCCACATTAGTTACTATGGGGGAAATAAAAACCCCTTCCCTGAAACTTACTCATCCGATTTGGATGATCTATGCCAAAGATTGTCAACCGCTGTGACGCGAGTCTACTGAAATGACATCAGCACAGGGTCAAGCATTACTTATGATGTGGCCAGCTCTGACGAGCATGGAAAGTGGATGCCTCTAAAGAGGAGAATCTTAATGTTTCTAGTGTCTGGTGTGCCCTGATAATTGATCAGGGTTTGAGGTGTGCCGCGAAACAAAGGTTGAGAACAACTGATCTATGCAGTTTTGAACTCGTCTCGCCAAAACCTTTCCAACGGCATCTCAACCACCTTCGTAGCAGCCCTAGCAGTTGTTGAAAGTTGTCAACTGCCGGATGGACGGACAAAGGGGGTGATATGGGACTTTCCAGCTGCAGCCTTAAAAAGCTTGGCTGAATATTTTAACGGTTACAACATCTGATGTAAGAACTTACCCCGCATCCTGTGCTTCATGTGCTCTTATTATGGATAGCAAGTTATTATTCTGAAGAAAATCACAGCACGCAGCGTAACTGAAATAAAACAGAATATTTAAATGAATACTACAACTGCAGAAAATCTGTTGGGAAATTTATCAAGATATAGGATACAAAATGAGCATCATCATTTTTATATGTTACAACAAATACTACATATACTGACATGTTCTATACCAGCTTGCAATCTGCAAGTACCTGGTCCAATGAACGCAAATAAATCTAATCTAATCGTATAACCCATAAAACAAGTAAGACATTAAATTCATTACTCATTTCATCATCTAACAGTCTTCTACCATGAACACAATTTCAAAACTTAATAATTATAAATTAGGCATTTGCTTCACAGTAAATTGAACTTCAACATTACAATAAGATTTCACAAAATTTTCAACACACACAACATGAATGTATAAGGTAATACAAATGAAAGTCGTTTATTGAAGTCATAATTAAACTAGAAAACATTCCACAGCAGGTAAGATGCAAGAATCATACTTAAAAAATTATATTCTGCAATAATTACAAAAACAGTAATTTCTAATGGGTATATGAAACGGTGTAAAATTAAAAGTCACCTTAGGTCTTCGAAGAGGTTTGGCACGACAGTTTTAGTTTTAAGTACAAAGTCAATGAAAAAGAAGCCCGGGATTATTAAATTGTATTACTCAAAGACTGTTACACATATTGAAATGATTCGAGCTTCAAACTATGGAGGAAGGTTGAATTTTCGGATTTAACCGTTCAATTGTTACGTGAGATTGATCACTCGCATTTTTGTACAGTTGTTTATAAAAATATTTAGGTTTAAGTATTGTTAAGTGACACGATGAGTATTTCTGGGCATTTATGTATGTTAAAGCAACAATATACTATGAACAAATTTATTTTTCAGGTACCCCTACTATGCAAAAATAATGTTAAATGATGTATGAGCGACAAGTGAAACCAAATTATTTTTCCATACTTTCCCTTCCAGTGCTGTATCACTATACAGCGTTTCCATATTTCAGGGTGTTGACTACACTCTCCTGATATGAAATCATAACACAATATATTTTATGCTGTCCCTTAAAGCCAAAAAATTACCATTTTGTCTGTGGGGGTGAAACTGATAACCACTTTTGTTATGGGACTTTTGTCTGGACATCAAGTTTTTCTTTCTATTCAGTATGTGAGTGGGTAAAAAACATGAGCAGACCTTATAAGAGGAGAGAAAAAAACAACAACAAAAAAAAAAACGTGGGAGTAGAAGTTAACGAGACTATACGGAAGAGATTAAATCAAGTTCTGTTAAAAATCTCGAGCAATCAAATGACAATGGGTCAAGAATCCAGAACATAAAACATTTATTTTGGAACTCTGCACAATAAATTCCAGTGTGTTCGTAATTTCACGAAGAAGGGTGGCCAAACTGTCTTTACTGAAAGTGAGAAGCGCACTATAAATGGTCTAATCAAGAGAGAGAAAGAAAGAAATGATGCTTTCCAAATTGGGGGGGGGGGGGGGTTCTAAAACAAACCAGCTTATTTACATTAAGCTATTTTATAACATCACAAAAGAAATGGCTTCCAATAGGCTTCTTAGCTCCTACTAGAAGTTCATAATACCTTTGTCACTTCCATGAAAGTAGTTCCAACTTCTGCCAAATAAAAATGTTTCCATTTTCTATCTAATCTTGATCGAAACACTTTCTAGGGTGGAGAAATTTATCCCTGGCAGGGACGAAAAATTAATTTTTCAGGGTGGGAAACTTCTTTGCCAGGGGGAAAAAAATCCAGGGCATTCCGCCCGTTAATTCGCAACACTGATATATTGACCACCGAAGTGAAAACCTCTGGGACACATGGTGTGAAAATGGACCCTGTGGTATCCCATGAGGTTCAAATGCATATTGCCCAAGAGGGACCAGATATAACAGAACACAACATGGGTAGATGGATTCACTATGCTTTGATGACAGTTTCGACACAATATGTTCTGTGTACTTACCATTTTCAAGGAGATTAATTGTGAGTTGTATTAAAAAAAAAAAAAAAAAAAAACTTTCGGCAGGCCTACAGGCTGAGGTAGATCTCGAAGTTTTTTTTTTTATTTTCAAAAATTCAAATCTCCCCTTAAATGAGCGCTACTGAGAAACTAATTACTGATTTATAGTATAATCATAAAGAGCTTTTCAACCATACCCCATAAGACGTGGTTTTAAAATTTCCGAACTTCCACCCCCACAACCCCTGAACCGTCGGTGTCACCGTAAACTTCATAGGGAGTACTATAATATATGCAGACAAACTTTCCCTCTAAACTCCATAGGGGCTGATACATAATTTTACAAAATTTCAACCCCCTTGGGCAGATTTTGCTCATTAACGAACTTAGCCGAGATATTTAGCCCAGAAACAACATAATAAAATTTGGTTCAAATATCTTCAAAATTATGGCCGCTAGCGTGTTAATATATATATCGTACCGATCTTAATAGGTAGATTTTTCTTCGAAATCTACCTAAAACATGTTTCAAGTTTCTTTCTTTCCAAAGGGGTATCGTTAAACATAAAAGAAGGTAAGTTAGTTTTTCACTTATATCTAGAAAGTTTTTTTAATGATCAAACTCACTCAAATAGCTAAAATGTAATACATCTTGAAAACTGCTTGGTAGAATTTTGTTTTTCGTAAGATTCATCGTTTGTAGATAAAAGTGAAGAATTCTACAATATTTCTCAAATGTTATCAATTTCATCCCAAATGAGATTGATCACACCTTAATTATTTTATTTTTGAATAAAGGATACTGCTTCAGAGATTAACTTTGATGCATTTGGAAGAGGAAATACGAATGCATGCTTGAACAATTTTTGACTCAACGTTTTTCAAAAGTAGTGAAGCGCAAGTCATTTGATGTATTTCCAAATAAAACCCATCGGGTTAATATCTGAGCTTCTAGGAGGCAAGATGATTTGTCTCGCGACATTTCTCAGTGATTTCAACTCTCTCAACCGACCATTCGGAACCATCTGGTGTGTTTTCTACTCCAGGATGTAACATTCGCCATTCATGTTAACTGCTACATCAGATTTAAATTCTGCATACCATTACACACACTTAAGTTTTCTGCTGCGTAGTCCGCTGTCCAATATCCCACATGAAGACTGTATATCTCAAAGTAGTTCGCTACACCAGTGGATTTTAACCGGAGAATGTAGATCAGGGTGATGAGTATAATAAAAAAAAAAAAAAGAAAAAAAAAAAAAAAGCAAGATGTGTTGGCATTTTTTTAAAACTATAATTAAACCGCTAACTTACTGGCATCTTCCCCGGTCCTTCAAAGTTTTCCCTGTTATTTGCCGGTCCGTGACTATTAAAAGGTTGACCACCACCACACCACAACTGGGTATTGTTGATACTAACGTTCTTTCTCCACAGATTAACAATGGAATCAGTTTAACATGTTGAACAGTTTTCAATAATAAGCTTTTATAATCCCGCGATTTCTCTCTAAGCCCTGTACTTGATTTTGGAAAAATCACACTAGTTGCCCCCAAGTAATAATGATTAGCAACTCTGCTTCAGAAACTATTTTGTATAGACTTCGGGCCGTCTCGATTATATAAGTGCAACACTTTACCTTAAAATTCACGAACATCCGCCCCAGGCGTTATTCGAACCCGCAAACTCATGGACGACCAGCGCTTTGTATTTGTCATTCATTTTTCAAACATCGTCCGCAGCTTTCCTCTTTTTACAGACTTTTCTTTAGTTCGCAATGGTTCGTGGTGTCCTCAAATCTTGCATTTCCCGACGTCATAAAATGATGAAATTTTACGTTGCACAGCGACGTAAGTACGGTGACAATACAATATTCTATGGTTCCTAAAATAATACTAGCCTGCAACGATGTTGGGTTTCACTGGTTGCAGAACACTTTAGAATTTGGATCACAAAACATTCTCTTGAGGAAAAGTATCAGAACACCGAAATAACTAAATAATAAAAAAAACTTATTAAATACATACTTTTCTCGTACTAAAAGTAAAAATTAATTTGTTTATGAACAACTATAAAAGAAAAGCATGGGGCGCGCCAATTCAAGAATTTATAAAGTGACTACTTGCTTTTAGTCATACACAAAATTATTTTTTACTTTTTAGTACGCATTATTTACGAAAAGTATGTTTTTTTCATTCCTTCTTTCTTACGTGACAAATAATTCCAAACTGTGCTTGACTAGTCCCGCATCCTCCCACTTTTCTTTGGATCATTAACTTGTTTCTTACAGTAGTTTACAGGTTTCTTGTCCACAACGGAACTAACTACCACTGTGAAGTATTAACAAGCTGTGTCCTGGAAGTTTCTCATATCAAGAAACCAATAGCGAGATTAATGTAGTGTCCACGCAATTCAAAAATGGACCGTTAGTTCACCAATGATTAATTGTGTGATTAATCCAAGACAAAATAAGTATCCTCTCCATGATACACAAAAAGAGAGACTGAATTTTACTCAAACTTCAATCTCAATTTAGGATTGGAACCATCTGGCATATTCAAATAAGTTACAGAACTAACTTGAGCGTTAGAATCCACCCTTATACATTCATTGTTCCTACATTGAATATATTTCTACAAAAACAAGTGGGAGAATGACTGACTTCCTGTGTATATTTTTAAACGGCGAACTTAATCAATCAACCGCCCAATTTAACAGATTTTCCTTTGCGTTTTTTTTAACCTTTTATAAATCTGTTTCGTGCTCCCTTGAAAGTTTTATAATCACCAGAACTTCAGAAGAAGGTGAAGCGAAACTGATACAGGCGAACTTCTAGCGAAACTTGTATTATCTGACTTATAAGCAGGTAAATCCTTGATACAGGGTTTGGCAATGCGGCTTAATTTGTTCCTATGGTCTGTTGAAAGATAACTTAAACATCAATCTGCGAGAAAAACATTGCTTCCAGATCCGATACAGTTTTTTCATTAACAACTTGCATGACTCACAAGAATATAAATGCCCCACGCCTGGTACATAAGCAAGCGAATTTAAAATGCATGCTTCCAGAAGCTACCAAGTCGAGTTAAAAATTAGGAACGTTGTTTCTTCAAGACTGAATGTGACCTTGCAGGAAATCGAAACACGCTCCACGGTTTGCTTGAGAATCATATTCGCAAACTTCCGAGTTCTGCTTCTTCGTTTAGAAACGCTGTTTATCTGTACTGAGATAATCAGCAAACACTGGTTGAAAGTTCAACGAAGTGTATTTATACTAAATCACTTCAGGAGAGAGAAGCTCTGAACTACCTGGTGATAGCAGAGTTGAACAGCTTTTATCAAGTTCGAGCTTTCTCGAAGTTGCTTTTCCCAATTTGCATTCTAAACAGGTAGATATTCTGATGTAAGACAAAAACAAACAGGTAAGATAATAACCAACTGAATTCTAGGTATCTGGTCATCAGCTTTTATTCAATTGTCACTGATGGATACAAGATTAACAATATGAGCATAAACAGAAGTGTCTTCGCTTCGTAATAGGGAGATCCTGCGACTGAATTTCAGATTTGGCACTCCTGATCTTTAGTGTGATTTATTTTGAGTTACAGCAGTACCTTGAATTAAGGCCAGGGTCGCATCTCTCTCACACACAAAGCAATGCAGTTACGGAAGTAGGGGCTCAAGCCTTTAGGTGCTGTCAAATCCACAAATGGCGAGTTTCCAGTTTTTCAACGGAGTACTGTGCACGATCCAATCTGTTAACTGTTTCTAAATCCAATTAGTTTATGAAAACAAATCAAGTGCTGACAAAACCTTTCAACAACAAACTGAGCAAGTTGGATAAACAATTACACACAATTAGACAAACAACTCTCCTCCTGTTCAACATAGCTCAAAGATTGAGGCTCTTACCTTACAGTTACTGATATTATCTAACGATGAAGTTTTCGGTTTTCCATAGAGGTATGACAAACTTATTGTTAAAACAAACACACTTAAAAAATATTCTTTATTAAAATACTAGTAATCCTCGCTTTTGGACGTAGTATTCTGCTTCTGACGTTTATTGTTCTAGGTGAAATGCATGTCTTCATGCCCTCAAAATTCTTCTAAATATAAGGTTCTATAGCAAACACTGGCGTATGGAAGTTGAGCATTTAGGCTCCACAGAATATTTGAACATTTAGATTCGAAACCTGATGTTTCAGTTAGCCTTCAAAATATTGGAAAAGTAGCGTTCTTTACAATGAAAATGCATACATGACATTTATACGCTTTACTTTCCTGTGATTTTAATGTATACAAATATTGCTGAAGTCAGGTCTATGAACCGAAGTTATCTGAGTAAGGTGAACTAATAAGTTTGCTATTGCCTTCCGTTGGATGGAGATGACGTTCTAAGGACAGGCCATATCGCTGAAAGTGGCACCACTACTTTCAATGTAAAAATTGAAGCGGGAATCCTGCCCCCGATAATACAATAATACCCAGACAAGTTACTATATCTATCTATTCGTCCAACACAAAATTAATTATTTTAGTACTATGTTATATTCGTGCACCTCAGTGGTTTTCTTCCTCCCTAAAAATACGTAATGATTATACTTATTCTTCACGAATTAATGTACCGTGCCCATGGGAAAGGTTTCAGCCAACTGAGTCCCAGAATGCCTCGTATCTGATCAGAGAGGGATGGAGCTTATGATGTATTGCTCACAATGGATGAAACCTGGTTATTTCCTAAGATCAGGGCTATGCGATCCCGAGACCACATAGCAATCAAAAGTAAGATCTTCCAAACCAAAGAAATTCCGAATGCGACAATGTGATTACTTCAGTGCTTTTGGATAGAAATGAAATTGTTTGTGGATTGCCCAGAAAGAGGTGGTACAGTCACAGCTACTTATTATACGACTGTGAACACAGACAGAAACTGGTTAAGAAACAGAGAAAAGTTTTCGAGGGGGACGTTCTGTTTTCGCAAGACCATGCCCTTGGACACAAAGCCTTAGTCAAAATGAAGAAACTGGTCCAAGTTTGAAATTTTGAAACATCCACCTTACTCGATCTAGGACCTGCAGTAACTATCATCTGGTTCCCAATATTAAACCTTTAAGTATATACTTTTTTTTTCCCTCGTGAAGACGTGATAGCAGCTGCAAGCCAGCGATTTCAATGCCAACAAGAAACATTTTCCACTGGAAAGTCGGACGAAGTTGGGGGAAAGGTATCAACAAATTGCATTCAACTTCGAGGGGACCACGATTATATTTGCTTTGTGAAGGTCACAAAGTATTACATTCTCTTGTAGATATGTGTCCGCTGCCAATCTGCACCAGGACCATTGTACGGCTCTTTCCTTGACCGTAGAAAGATGGAGGACTACTACACAGAGGATTCTGTAGTGAACTCCATATGACTGAGCCCCCTTTCCGAGACGACGGGCGGGCGTATCAACTAGTATTGTATACAGATTCTCTAAATTTCACCCAAGAACACTGTAAGCACATCTAGCAAGCAAAAATAAATTCTTTGAATATAGCTAGAACGAAACTGTACATGATTTGACGCTTAAGTTTGGCATATATTGTCTTTCACATTTACAGGCCCAAATAATCATACTAAATTGTAATTTCAAATATATCAACTAAAGATTCGCTAAATATAAAAACTAAATTCTATAGCTTGCGTACCTAGATTAACTTAACCTCTTCATCAATTTTCCGATTCACGACAAAGATCTATTCTCTCGACATCAAAATGGAAAACTTCTATTCGTGCAATATTGTCCCTTAATTTTTGATTAATCTGTATATAATTATAATAGGTCTTTCAATACACTGCTTACTGCACAAACATATATTTAAAATGAAAGGTTAAAATATGTAACTTCGAACGAAATTTTTTCACAACAAAAGGCAGAAAACAAGAGAGAGAGAGAGAGAGAGAGAGAGAGAGAGAGAGAGAGAGAGAGAGACAGAGAGAGAGAGGGGGGGAGAAACAAAGGCAAATTTTCCCCTTGCGGAGGAGTTGGCCTAGCTTTTCTGGAAACATTGATCCACGGTGAGGCTTGAAGGCAAGGGAAGAAAATGCACGAACAGAAAAACAAGGAAGATTATCTTCACAGACAGCACAACTGTTTTCTTTGATGCAGGAATCCCACGCTCTCCACATTCCAGATGAGAAAGTATGCACCTTCTACTTAAGAATAATACCTAACAGAATAAGTGCACTCAACATCACTGAACAGAAATATCTAGTTGAATATCAGTTTTTATCTACATTCACTTTTGCAGTAATTGACATTAATTCATCTGCATCGATTAACATGCACACCGACGACTGGAAGCAGTCACTAGTGTGCTCGCCTTGTAATCGGAAGTGTCCGGGTTCGACTTCCAGCCATTGCGACACACTTTCCCTGGTTACCCTCGCTCATATCTGGAAAAAGCTGTAATGGTACCTTGAATAAGTTTAGGTCTGGTTTCTTTAAAATCTTTTCACTTGCTACTATCGTTAAATCTATCCAGTATAAAATGGACGAAATTGGGTGTACTTACAGATACTTCATTCAAAAAAATAAAATAAAAATCCAGGTATAATTTCAAAATAATAATAATAACTGTCAGGATAATACAATTTCGCACTCACACTTAACGACCTAGTCCACCGATCTATGTAAAAAACTTCATAGTGTAATAATGAGGTAGCGACTTGTTCTTGTAATAAATACAAAATAATGCAACGATAGGGAGAAAACAGACTAAATTATATATAAAAAATGAACAAACGAAAGACACCATGACACAAATGATGACAACAAAATTTTGAATACGGTACTCGCTTACTTTTTTGTATGAGAAACCAGCTCTACAATCGATATCTGTTAGTGTTCACTGCATCTTATTGCCGTGAGGATTAACATGCATACCACCCTCTCTACAATTTTGAATCATGAACTTGCAATGCAAAACTGGGCAGCACGCTTAACTAACACGTCAATTGTACAAGCACGAACAAAGAATTTTTCCGTAACAGTACACTGGATTGTTTCTTTAATTTTGATCTCTTGTTTGTTCTTGGGTTCAACACCGACCAATTTACACTATTTTTTACAGTTTCTACTTTTACAAAAAAGAGACTACCTAAAGGAAAAGGAAAAAAATAAACTAATTTAGCAACAAGATCAACCCGAAGGGAAATTTTGTTCTGTTACTTGGTCCACTTTCTTTTCCATCACACAAGATTTTTATCTTGCACGCCGCTAGTAAAAGTAGGATATGCGCCGGCCACACGCAAATTTCCTTATTCTGGCTGCCGTTACTTCGGCGAAACCAGACAAACTTTTATTGCGACGAACGTGTGAAATATAACTGATCCTAATTGGTTATAAATACGACATTTAAAAAAAAATTAAATATGAATAAGATGAATTATGCCATTTAATACAGATGTTTCAAGAACTACGTAATAAAACAACAGATGTAGTGGTTGAAGGGGCAAAAATCAATACGAAACTATAAGAGTAGCTCAGTTGCAAAAAGCCTAACAACGTTTCTTCTTAACACAATTAATGGTCACTTGTCTTCCCTTTTTCGCTTACAAATTCAAACTTTCGAAACAAAGGGTTAAACTTCAGAAAGAAAATTATTCTTAGAGGATATTTATCAACCCAGTATCTTATATTGGTATTTTTATAACTATCATAACGTTTTAAAATTCCAGGGAAATGAGGACAGAAAAAAACTTAAAAGAAAAACTTGAGTTTGTAGCCAAACAGGTGTACCACACGACCTACACCCACTTACGGAATCATCTGTGACGTGAACTATTACGTTCGTGCACACAAGAGAAGTTCGCTGATCTGCCCATATGAATTATGCAACATTTAGAGCTTCCGTAAACACACGTAAGTATTTCCAGAATGCGAATATAATAATGGCTTAAGCCACAAAATGCATTACGTATAAAAGTAACTCTTTTTAAACGTGTAGTTGCTTTCCAAAGTACAAATAACCACCTAGCAGTAATTAAATCCTATAAGGACTTAGTACTATTTATGTGGAAATTTAATAGTGGTAAGCACGAGTATGTACTTGGATGATTACACACATACAAATCTGAAATTTTATTAATTTGATGAACGTTTTTTAAAATTGATATTTTTTGGAACGGAGTAATTTCCTCTGAACGATTTCCTAATAATATGTCGAAAGAAATGTCTTACTATTCCTGGCATCTGTTAATGCTCTCAAAAACAGATGCTAATACGGAAAGCGAGGGAGTGATAATATTCCAATGTCCTTTAGGCATCTAGAACTCAGGCATTCTCTGATGGGTAAAGGGCCTCCAAATGTGTTACAGGATGATACCGAAAGCTTTGGTTGGATTACTCCAGACGTATTGAGGAATGTTCATTTAAAGCATATTTCTATGAATTATATTTTCGTAACTAACGTAAAAAAGATATGATACAGTGCGTACATTTTAAAACTGGTCCCAGACCTCCCCTCCCTCCCTTCTGTCTTTTCCCCCTCTACCCCACTCCAAAAGCAAGAACGGAACAACAAAAATACCAAAAAATAAATACGTAGAATTTTGTTTCAGTTACAATACGTACTGGGGACGATTTTAAAATGTACGCACTGTAGAACTAATTGTCAGTCACTTTCACAATGGTATTTTTTGCCCGAAGGCAGGTTTTTGACTCTAGAACTTCGAGCAATGTGAAGTGATGGTGATTTACTACGTATCATTATATATAGACGCTAACACCGGAGAGGACTATATTTTAAGTGATTTCAGAATCATGTTTTCCCTCTACTGACGGTAAATAAAATAAAAAATCTATAACTTCACTTATGAACAAAGTTTATTCTTAGATGGAGTTCCTTCCTTCCTTGTACTGGCTTCAGAAATTATTTATATAAGAACCAGTTGCAGTATTCCATTAAACCTGGAAACAAGGAATGGGCTGACCCGTCATCTTTGGATTTCCATAGTCTCAAGAAATTAACCGAAAAAGACAAATATTACCTTACACAAATATTGGTAAAAAGAGATTCCTACTCTTGTGCAACTCTGCACAAATCTCACTTTTCATTGTATTCAACACTTCTATACCTCGAAACTGCGAATGTTTTACAGTGTAAACAACACATTCAATTTTTCACTTGTACAAAAGAGGAGCTGTGCTGTTATTAGCTCATAAGAGACTTCTCAAATATCACACGATAAACATGTAAAATCAACAAAAAATGTAGCTGTCTGGTTCTTGCATGGTATCAGCTTTCGTTTTCTTCTTTTCGTTAACATGTTGTGTGAAAGCTGGAGTCCCAGAAAGACGAAATAATTATCTATACTCAAAAGTAGTAGTTGAATACTTAAATGTCTGATAGCCAGACATGCTTGATTTAGTTTTATAACAGTGTTTGTCTCAACGTTGCAATAACTTTACGAAACGCTTCGCACAAAGTCAAGCTCTGACACTTCAACAGCGGTTGATTTCGAACACCTTAATGCTTCAATCAGCCCTGATCATTCTATTTTATTTATCCTCTGTGTTTTATCACTTGTACGAACAGTCATGGAACGACTAGATCGAAAGTAACAATAATAATAAAAAGTCTGTTCGATCATAATCAAATACTAGCCACCACTTAAACTGATATATTACTCTCATACACTAGGACAAACTTCTACTGAATTTTAACTTCTGTGAAGCAACATGTTCATTCATAACGGACTGATCATCTCTGAAATTTACAAGTACAACTTTACTAACAATACATATCTACCGTGTTGTCTATAGTAACTGTACAGGTTTACGTTGACGCCATTGCGCAGACGAAGTAATAGGTCTGAAGACACCGGAATGAAAATCAATACCTATTGAAGGCGGGACTATCTTTTTAAACAGATTTCATAATACTAACTCAAGTCACCTAGTTTTGTCAGGTGTCTCCCGGGAGGAATTTAATTAAATGTATGAAGACAAATGCCAATCCAGTTCATCGACGTCAGTAAGTGGACTCAAGTTTCTTTACTACCCTTCCTTAAAATATGAATCAATTAGCGGCATCGAGTGCCTAACATGGGTCGATATGCAAGTATGTTCGTAACGTTCTACCTGTGCAATACAAATCATGCCAATTGTTAACATGGTTTTACCATCATCAAATCGTAAAAGTAGTTTAATAATTACAAAAAGAGATAGAATACAACAGAATATCAGGAAATAGATCAACCACACACATCACGAAACAAATCAACCACACATATTACTGACTGCAAATAATCAATCCTCCATACAGAAAATGCTCAACATAAAATTTACAAGTAATGCATAATTAAGCAAGTTGTGGCGTAACGGTACACGCGCATGGGGTAATCGTGTCTTTCAATGAATCCGCACCATCACACACACACTACATACACTTATTTCACCTCCGGATGAAATAAAAACAGCATAACCGAAAAGTTACTTCGACCTTTCAATAAACCTTGAACACTGAATTATGAAAAAGTAATGCATTTCAGAACACATATTTTTAACATCATGACTTAAGAAAATCAGACCATATTTTAATGCCTCTATTACTACAGTCATTAAAATTATTTTGACAGCACATCGATCTGTCATTTACGATAGTAACTAAACGGAATAAAATTAAGTTTTCGATGGAACGTCAATGCTACGAGAAAAGTATTTATATACGAAAGGTGATAAAAGTTCAGAACAAATTATTTTTATTCACTCCTTCTGAGACTTATGGAACCCACGAGTTCACTGCTAAACTGACAAACGTTCGCCATTGGATTCCATCCTGGGCAAAATCAAGCTAACTAGTTATTATCACGAAAACCTACCTCTTGAAGATCCCTCCTATTGTCCTTCCAGCTAGGTCTTCCCAACGGTCTTTGCACCCAACTTCCCAATCACGATAGAATAAAATCAATTTTCTTTCCCGTCCACGCTAACTGGCTGGATCATCTCAGACGTCGCGATTTCATTATTCTTACAACTTAATATCGAGTGAATCGTACAATCTGTGGGGTTCTTTATTTTGCAGTGTTCTCCATTCTCCGGTTATCTCGTCCCGCATATTCTGCTCGAAATCAAATTTTCAAACACTCACAATTTACGTTCGTCTGCCAGGGTCGTACTCCAACTTTCGCAAGCATAAAGTATTACCGGTGATATAACCGTTCCGTATATTCTCAATTTCAACCTTCGTGACATTAATCGCGAGGTTAGAAGCTTCTTCAATCAATAGCAGCTGCCCAAAACTAGTAAGGCTTTTTCTTTCCTGATCTCTTATTTGCTTGTTACAAAGGTAAGTATTCAAACTTGATTTATTTTCTCTATGAGCTCATTTTTATGTTTCCTTCTTCCTGTTTCTCGAAATCTATTTTACAGATTCGGAATAAAAGAATTACTCACGTACATAAAATTAATGGTCTTTATAATATTAAACTGCACTTGAAAGAATTGAATGGTCTTCTCTAGGAATGCGACATAACATATCTTACCTCTCAAAGACCAAGCTTTACCAAAAGTGAACAAAAAAGCATTTTATATATACAGGGTGTTGCAGAACAACACCGATAAAACCCTCTCAAGAGATTACCGACATGAAAACAAGAAAAGTATAGACAGCTAACGGTGCACAAATGCTTCGTTTCGGCGCTACAGGCTTCCTAAAGCGGGGGGAAATGGACAATAGAGCGTTATATTTCCAATACTATTAAGTTGAAATGTGGCGGTATGGTACCCTCAAAGACTTCAAACCTACTATATCCAAAAATGCATATTTCACAACTGTGAATTCCCCAAAGTAGAGAATTCTCTGAAGTAAAGGGCGAAGTAACCATGAATGAGGCTGGCTTCCAGCAAGTAACAATAATCAGTTTGCGGCAAGTCGATTCCTTTGCCATTTTTTTTTTCTTTTTAAAAAATGAGTACTTGTATAACGAACAGGAATAAGTTACATTCATTTTAACGAATGTTTGTTGTAAGTTTTATCAGTAAAAGACACTGCCCAGTTAGATGCCAGTCATTACGTTTATCATCTTGACTCATGCGGAAAGTCGTCTTATCCGTATTTATTTCGACCCACATTTATTCCGAGGAATGTCTGGGAATACCATTGAGGAATCCCCTGCGCATCCATTGCACAATTTTGGAATAGACCAGGTTTGAAGTCTTTGAGAGTACCATGCCGCCTCAGTTCTACTGTTGATAGTATTGAAAATATCAAGCTTTAGAGTTAATTTTCCCTGAGGGAGATGCTGGACTCCCACCAGGCGCCTCCTCAGGTGGCGGATAGGTGAAGGCTCATCATATATCATGGGTACTGGGTAACCCCGGGACGGACCAAACCAGCACTTTTGCCTAGCAATTAGTAGAGGGATCTACGAAGGCTAGGAGAAGAGGACCCCGACAGAAAACGTTTGGGCCTCCAGGTTGGGGGCTGTGCGCAAGGCTAACAACCTCACCACGGGGGGGGGGGGGGGGAGTTCAGAAACAAAAATCAGAGCCTCGGAATAACGGAAGAAATACAATGGATACGACAAGGAAACTGAAAAAGGATTTGAGTCTGGCATCATGGAATGTAACGTCATGCTAGCACCAGGAAAGACTGAAGAAACAGCAAGAGAAACGATCATGAAAGACGTAGATGTTATAGCGCTACAAGAAATAAGATGGCAGGGTACAGACAAAATGAACCAAGGAAACTATACGATCTATTATAGTGGGACAGAAGAGAGAACAGTACAATTTGGCACAAGATTCATGGTAAATAAACATATAAAGCTCAAAGTAATACAGTTTATTTCCAGCAATGAAAGGATGAAAATGGACACATGCTCATACAGTTTGCAATAGAAAACAAGCTGATAATCAAAAGAACCTGCTTCCCACACAAGAAAATACATCTGGGAACATGGAAGTTACCGGACGGCACGACAATCAACCAGATCGATCATGTACAAATCAGCAATAAACATTTGCATCTATAACTGACACTCGAGGCTATAATTGCGACACAGATCACTATTTATTCAAAGCCAAACTCCGAGAAAAGATTAGCAGAAGACTAAAATATACGGAAAATATAAAAACCAAATGGGACATAGACCAATTAAGGAACAAGGAAAAGGAGGAGATTACAAGGAGAGAATGAGAACAATGATCATGCGAGGAGTAACGGAAGGAGAAACACCAACGATACAGTAACAATGGAGTAGAATCACAGAAATAATTACAGAAGCAGCGGAAGAAACGATAAGACGACAAAAAAGGAAGAAAAAAACAACGGTTCGGTGAAGAATGTCAGGTATCAATCCAAAAGAAAAATGAAGCAAGGAAAAGAACGCTGCAGAGAGCAACAAGAGCGAATTTAGAAGTCTAAAGGGAAGCGAGGAAGCAAGCTAATAAATAATATATGCAGGCAAAAGAAACGAGAAATTATAAAACGATGGATGGAAGAGATGAGTGTGAAAAAAATGAAACCAGGAACCTGTATGCAGCAATTAAGAAGATAAGCAAGTGATTTCGGGCCCATCCGATAGGATGTAAAAAGAAAAACGGAGATAATAGAAGATGAACAAGGAATCTTACAAAGATTGACAGAAGACTAAGGAACAACTTAATCTCATGAAAAAAAGAAAAGCAAGAGGAGAAAGGGAAGAAACAGTAAATCAACAGAACCGTAAAGAAAATACATCACGGAAGATGATCACCAGATTGGTGAGCATGATATTACAAGTGAATTAATAAAACATGCAGG
Source organism: Lepisma saccharinum (assembly GCA_022664845.1). Taxonomy (NCBI): domain Eukaryota; kingdom Metazoa; phylum Arthropoda; class Insecta; order Zygentoma; family Lepismatidae; genus Lepisma; species Lepisma saccharinum. Next base: position 45,662 of record JAGDQP010010987.1, read on the forward strand.
TATAGAAATGACAAGAGCGATAGGCAAAGTCTTAAGAAGAATATGGAAGGAAGAAACAATGCCACCAGAATGGAACATAGGAATACTGTACCCAAGACACAAAAAAGGAGATAAAACAAACTGCTCAGACTACAGAGAAATAGTATTGCTAAACACAGTATACAAAATTTTCACAAGCATACTGAACAGTAAGTTGAAGGAATACACAGAAAGACAATAGGGGAGTATCAGGGTGGATTTAGAAGGAACAGAAGCACTACAAACCAACTATTTGTTATGGAACAGGCAAAAGAAAAATGTCACGTAAACGGAATAGATCTGCATATTCTCTTTAAAGATTACAAACAGGCGTTCGACATCATAAACTGGTACAAACTACTACAGGCACTAGAGCACTTCAAGATCCCCAAAAAGCTGGTCAACCTAGTTAAATGGCCCTAGACCAAACGACTGCAAGATTAAAGATAGGCCACATGATAGAAGAATAATTTCGGCACAGGAAAGGAGTAAAACACGGCGATAAACTGTCTACAACCTTATTACATATGGCAATACAGAGAACAGACAAAAGAGGCATAATAAACAAAAAAACGAGTCAAATATGCGCCTATGCAGATGACACAGCGATACTGAGAAGAACAGAACAGGACCTAAGGAAAACTTTATGAGGAGCTGGAGGAGCAACCACCCCATAGTGCTAGAAGTAAACACCAGTAAAACAAACTACAATCAGATAACATCGGACAGGAACGATAGAAGCAAGGAGGAGTTTGTAATAGGAAACAGAACATTTGAGATGGTGGATAGATTCAAATACCTAGGAATACTAGTAGACAATGGAAGTAACATCACGAATACAATCAAAGACGGAATTCTAGCAGGCAATAAAGCTTACTATGCAAATATGCAACTACTAAAAAATAAGTACAGTAGACAAACCAAACTGAAAATATATAAAACGACAATAAGACCAGTAGTTACATACAGTGCGGAGGCATGGACACTCTCGAAAGAGAATGCAGAAAAGCTACGAATATTTGAGCGCAAAATAGTACGGAAAATATCAAGACCAATAAGAGAAGATAATCAATAGAAATCAGAAATAAAAGACATCCTGGGAGGGGAAGACATAGTACAATTTATAAAGGCTCAACGGATACGCTGACTACGACACATGGAAAGAATGGAGACAGGAAGACTGCCAAAGAAGATAATGCAGGAAAGGGTACTCTCCAGCAGAAGAGGCAGACCTACGCAAAGGTGGCTGGATGTTATAGAGGACCTGAGACTAATGGGAGTAAAGAATTGGAAAGAAAAACGAACAACACAGAGGAATGGAGGCACCTTGTGTATAAGGCCAAAACCCACCCAGGGCTGTAGAGCTGTATGGTAAGGTAAGTAAGAGTTCATTTTCTCTTTCCGCAGCCTATGAGTCGCCGTGGCTCACGCGGCAGCGCGTCTAACTACGAATCGGGCGTCCCGGGTTCAAATCCCTACGAAGGCACTAGCTACTTTTCTCGCAGTATTCCCATGCATGGCGCTCTGCGGTGCAGTCAGCCTCCTATCAAATTGAGTACCGCAGTGTCCTTGGTATTCCTGGGTACCTTGGGAAGGTAAAGGCGGTCGAGCGTGAGATTGACCATCCCACCTCACTTTGTATCGTAGGTCGAGAATATATGGAGCGCTACTTCCACATCCCCCATGCGCTGTTCACGGCGCGTGCGAATCGCACAGAGGATAGCTTTACCTTTTACCTTAACTTTCCGCAGCCCACAGCACCAAAACGAAGCATTTGTGCACTCTTGATGGTCCATACTTTTTGTTTCTTACTTTCATGTCAGGAATTTCATGAAGTAGGTTTGTCGGTGTTGTTCTACAACATTATGTACAAAAAAGAGGGCGGGGGAGGGAGGGTGTCTGAATGAAATTAAAAGGAAAGGTATACAAATAGGAAAGATATTATTTCTCAAACTGAAGTTAGAACTATAAAAGATTCTGTTTGAAATAATGCGATCCTTGAAGAACTGACGGAATATTGATGGTTGACACCAACAAATGAACAAATTATAACATCCTTCCATGTGTGTGTAACGCGTCCGTAGTTCCCGTTTCCCCACACTCGCCCTAAAATTATAGCATTATATATTCCGGCACGAGGTCACGCAAATATGACATTTATCTGTTGAAGCAGGAAAGAAGATTCAACCTTCCGTGAAAAAAAGCTTGATTTTCACTTCTAAATTTTGCTACACATCTCTTACAGGTATGTATAACTACATATTCATTGTGAAAAGAAAAAGAAAAAATGTTCACATACAGGGGAAAAAAAATAACCTCCTGAAGTAAATTGGTACCTACCTATAGAAATATGAGCAACCTCTCACACTATTGTGACTGAAGTGTTCCGCGTTCTTTTCATTACCGAAGTCTTCCAATGGATCTGACCAGAGAAGATCACACATAGGACCGAAAGCCGGAGGTTCTTTGAATCTTTCCAACTGAAAGAAACAAAAACAATTTAAGTTACAAGAAATGCAATATTACACAACTCAACTACTGTTGAGTGTAATTAACAATTTCTATTACGGCAAAAATATTAAGGAAATAATCTAAACGATATTTTAACTTAACAAGTATAAGATTACACAGAACTGTCGAACTATAGCGCAGGATCATTTCAGCCGATTGTTTAGGAAATGAGATTGGGAGAACTTTTCAAGGATTTTTAACAATTTCTACAGAGCAAATATATCTGATCGCAAGATATACTTCACCCGGATTTTCTTTACTTGTATTTATGATTTCAAAATGTAAGATTTCAATTCGATTACACTAGCTCGCTTCCACACATTTATATTATATATATATATATATGTGGAATATATGATAGACGTTAATATACATATTAACAAAATTGCTATTTCATTTCTACAAAAATAATAATACATACAAAAGAAAAGCACTATTCAAAATGTAACTAGACGAAACTTAAGATAAACAAATGAAAGATAATAGTTCGCAAAACTTAGTACATTTATATCTGACAACCTCAATTTAATTTTTATCTTAAGAAAAATTAGGTTTCTTTTTAATAGTAATATAGAAATACCAGAGGAAATAATGATAAACCAAATACGAAACTGGATTGAATTACACAGCGAGAAGATTTAGCAACGCAACGCTGAGCCTGTCGACCGAGCACGCTCCTGACCCACCTGTCCCTGCCCACTAGTCGGACCGTGGCTTTCCCATGACTTTACTCCTCACGGTTTATTGCTGAATAGATTCTGTATTTCTTTCCACGAATTTTACATATACTAATAATGAACTGGTTCTTCAATACGTCCAGCATGCCATGCTTTTCAATTATGTGAATTATTTTGGGGATAGGTGAATCAAGCCCGGGCCCGAGCCCGAACCGACAGGCTCTGCGTTGCTAAAAGTTCTCGCAGTAGATCACTAGATTAATCTCAATGCTTCAAAATATTATTCAGTAGTCAATAGTTTGATTTCTCTTAAGTGAGATTCAGCACACTACGAATTTCCTGATACACTGGAAATTTCTTTCCTAACTCGGAGTTTGAACGCCTTGTAGACTTCACTGCTTTAGCCAAGTCAAACGCTTACAGGCAACAATCTCACGAAGGTGGTCCTCACAAGAGCAGATCTTACTTCCATATGTTTTCACCCTCACCTCTTAAGCATGAGCGCTAAGAAGAAACGAAGGTGAGGGAGGGTGATGGCGAAATTAAAACGCGAGGTCGAGGGCGTAATTGAAATGTAAGGGTGAGAATGAGTGGGACTTAAAGGAAATAGACACCTTTACTGACATCACATCCTTTCTATGCAATAGTACAAGCTTCACCGCGAAATTCAGCTGACAATGTGCCCATTTCTGGCGGTCAATTGCCATTACTTCTTTATTTGACCATGTCTCTAACATATGCCCGCCTGCTAACGCTATAATTAGTCAGATCGAACTCAGGTGTCTATCGTGAGTGAAAAACTGAAATTTTATTAATAAATTGATGGAATTCCCCAATACAAAACCCACCTTCAAGCTCATCTTCACAAAGGTACAAAAGTTTGAAAGGAATACTAACACAAAAAGTAGACTAATAAATTATAAGAACGTATATGAATTAATTTTGTAGTTTGGAATTGAATTTTATTTATGACCTTTAGGCATCTATGGCTCTGCCGGAATAGGAGAGGAAAAGATCCGGGAAGATGTCGGCCAGGGAATATGCTGAAGGTGCCATCCCGGCATTTGCCTGGTGTGGTTGAGGAAAAACCTTGGACAAACCTCAGTCAGGATAGTCGTTCAGAGTTTAGACAGAGGCACGATCATCGTGTTTAACATTAGGACAGACCTCACCCTTTCACTCCGTCACAATCACTGCGACAGGGTGAGTGAGGGTGATGCTATAAGATGATGACGGTGAGGGATAAGCGAAGAGAGCGAAACAAACATAAGGGGTGACTGAGGTTTCACGAAAATGAACATCTTTGGTAGGAACTCTGTAAATGTTTTCCAGACGTGTAAGTAGGTACTCATATCAGAGATGTACAGGGAATGTAATCTTCGACCTATAAGACACATTCGCCTCCCGGTCGGGAGGTGACTATTATTACTAGTTGAAGATGTTCCCTGCAACTCTTTTATTTTCCTTTCTCCTAGCTGAAGCTTTCAATAGCAGGGATTAACGATGGGATGAACATTTAGTTGCCAAGATATGCTTTAAAAAAGTATTCTGAGCTGACATGTATATGCAGGAAGTTAGGCAAATTGAATGAACGGAACAAGTCCAGTAAAGGAACAGTCACTTGTTTTATCACTCTTTCTTATATGTGTACATTGTTACCCACAATTTTTAGGAAATTGGTAATTATGTTAGAAATAGGGATGTCAACGACTCGCTCGAGTCGAGTCGGAACTCAGTAGTTGCTCGAGTCGGAACTCACTATGTGCTCGAGTAGAGCCGAGTCGGCGCTCAGAGAGACTCACCCTGCGACTCCGTTACAGTGAGTCGAGCTCGAGCGACGACTCGACTCGAGCGTTAGACTCGCCGCTCGAGCCGAGCGGATTGCCATCCGTAGTTAGAAAGGAGCTTCGTTATATTCATGCGCCTTTTGGATAGTGAGTCTTTATTAAGCAGGAATGACACAATATGTGATGAATGAATATAAAAGTTTTGATTTGGTTTAACAGAAGATTGCTACATAACGGCTGTTGAGGGTTAGACACTATGGTGCGTTTGCTCGTAAGTGGTATTTAATAAACTTCTATATAATGTACCTGTAGCATGTGAACAGAATGGATCGATGCTTCACATGCTTATTAAAAGGATCAGTCATACCAGATCCATTTGTGTGTGTACGTAGTACATTACAGCATTAACATCTTCGAACCAGAACCTACCTAACTCTCAGGTGAAATTAAAGGAAACTACTTGCTTTATATAATCTAACCGCAACATAGTACCTACCAAACACTAAATCCACTCGTAATTACAAATTTTAGATATTACTATTCCGCTGAAACATGGAGTAAGATCGTATGTTCTTTACTCTTGTTTAGAATGTCCCTCCAGTATACAATTGAGCAATTCATATCAAAGCTTTGGACTGGATATACCGAAGAATTTTTTTTTTTTTGGCTTAGAAACGGGGGGACTTTATTAATAATGTTGTAACAACTATCAAAAACTTTTTTTTTTGTAAAGAGCCTATTCATAATTTGTTGACATGCGATAGTTATCTATCATTTTACTCAAAAAATTCCTGTGAAAAAATTCGAAACATTCGTAGTTTCGAATTTACAGGCATTCAAAGTTACAACATCGTTAATACTGACGTAAGCGGAGATGGTTTAGAAAATCACTATCGAATTAGTACACAATACATTCACAGTATGCAAGCAATATTTAGGTTGAATAATGCTGCTTCAGATGGGATTTCTATGCCTGTCCTATTAAACCATATTATTTCCTTGACAATGAAATTATTACGCTGCGAAATCTGTCTATGCAGCATTCTCTCAATCATAAACATTGATCAAACAAATGTTTTGGGTACAATTTCGATTGTCATTTGCTAAGCCGACACACGGCTTGCGACATTACTTGAGATTTGACGTCATTTATATCGATGCCGCGTTAGCTTTTGAGCGCACTTATGAAGAGGTAACGTGCAAAATCCCAAAAGTCCAGAAGCTCTCACCCCTCCCGTACGAAGTGTATTTGCATTTCTCTTTTCAAAAAAATTATGAAAAGGGAATTGAATTAAGCTCAGAGAAATGTATACCTCAATTGACCTCAGTTAGTGTCACGCAAATTAGTTTTGCCAGAGAACATAATACAAGACTTTTCTGTTACTTCTGAAAAATTTGCTTAGATGGACATGTGGGATTTTGCATGTTACCTCCTCACATGAAGCTTAAAGAGAAACATAAAACTAGCGAAAAGGTAATACAGGAGTAACAAAGTACTTAAGTTTCAAAGGAAATACACAGAGTACGGCGCGATGACTTGATAACTAGAACCTCATGTACCAGAATAAGTTATCCCAGAAATTTAATACTAAATAAATAAACACAGTAATTGATAACGGGGGAAAAATAGAACTTCTCCAAAATAACTAATGCGCGCACTGTCTTTTTAGGAATAACCATCTACACAGAAAACAAAACATATTAATGACGAGTCAGAACTGTAAACACTGAACTGGCATTTCAAATAAAATTTAGGTGTGATTACGGATCTAAAATGCGACGACACTCAGGTAACTTTGAGAGCTGATCTCGGTTCAATTGTCGACCAATCATTGCACTCAACTATTCAGTCAGTTTTTCCAAATGATGTTCACAGTACCAACGTTGTGAATAATACGTTTTTCCGTAACAGTGACACTCATTCAATAGTTGCTCAAAATGAAAATGATTATGACCAAACTAACAATTACTATAGCAAGAACAACAGGATCCATTCTCCAGTACCGTACACTTCAATTATAAAAGGAATCTCAAAAGTGATATCTTGTACACTATATAAGATTTTAGAACTTCCACGAATTGCAAGTTTCTATACGTATGTCTCAATGATTTGAGAATTCTTCAAATCAAAATATAAAAATCGCGTAGGAGAACTTTCCGACGCTTCTACTTTGCAAAAGTACTACAGTGGACAAAAGGTTAGAGGACCTCTTCGTAAAAACACCATAATGACTGGGTGGTTATAGGCTGACAATGTTTAGATTTCACAAAACATTTACCGACTGTGATTATGGATTTGTTACATGTTTCACTTTTATTAACACACAGAAACTCCCAATTTACTTTTTAATTCATATACGACGTTCAACGCTAACTGATAATTTTGTTTTATAAACTGGCACAGCTATGATGCGACTTCAAGTATATCCAAGTTCAGGAATAATTTCTGAATTGCTATAATAATGGTAATTAGATTACGAAAGTAATATTTCTTTAATAATAATAAAAGTATATCACAAATACCGGAACTTTCAAAAAGCTTTACGAAGTCTTAGAATTACTAACAATGCGCTATCAATAAGGCACATTAACACACAAACGAATAAAAAAAAATCTATATTCTGATGGCAAAATTAATGGATTTATTAACATTCCCCACTACTGTCATGTTCGCAAATTTTCCATGCAAGTTGTCATGAACAATTTTCCACTAAGTCGTAATGGACAAAGGCGCAGTTAGTATAATTTCAAAAACAAATACTGAAGTCAACAATCTCATATATTTTGTAATTGCAAGCCTTACTCTGACAAATTACAATAAAAATAATACAGTGGAAATCTAAAACCACTGGACTCAGTTGAAAGTGTCGCCATCTCTTTCAGGAACGTCTCATTACATACGAGTAATTCCTATGAAAATGAACGTTTAACGAAGCAGAAATCCATAATTAATATTTACTGACTTTTTCATATACATAGGGTGTTTATGAAGTATACCGACAAACTTCGGGAGGTGATTACTGACATCAAAACAAGAATAAAGTTCCTCTGACAAATTTTCGAAATGGGCATAGTTTTGGAACTACAGACTGCCGAAAGAATGGGAAAATCAACTTGGAGTTTCATATTTCCAATACTATTAACACGAGAGCCGATGCGGCTTGGTACCGTCAAAGACTTGAAATATGCACTATCAACAAATGCATATTTTAAAATTCCGCAATGGGTACCCAAGGGATTCCCCACAGGAATTTAGGGATTCCCAGAAATTCTTTGCAGTAAAGCTGGGTCCAAATGAGCATGAATGGGGACGACTTTCCGCCAAGAAAGAATAATTCGTTTGCGCCAAATCAACTAGTGGATTGAATATGGCTGTAATTTATATTATATAAACATGGTTGCATAACAAATTCATGCTAATTTCGACCTACTTCTACTATATTCCGGACCCATCTATTTCCTTTGGGGAATCCCTCACGAACTAATCGCACAATTTTATATATATATATATATAAAATTGTG
>JAGDQP010010988.1:0-26153 GCA_022664845.1 Lepisma saccharinum
TAAGGCTGTTGCCAGCTCGCGCCAAGTTCCTTTGTTCCTGTTACATGCTGTCACCAAGGAACTTGGCTCATCCGTCTCCCATTTCACACCTTTTCAGGGCTAAAGAACTTGGCTCCACTTTTTGCACCTCTGGTGTTTTTGATCGGATTTCACAGCTTTTTGTACATGTATACTCGCTCGCTCGGCCTCGTTTAGGTCCTCGCCCCCCGTAGCTGGCTGTGCCCCCAACTTCGAGTTTTTGGGTACTTACGACCCTTTATCGTAACCACTCTCCAGGACACTGTGCTTCCATGTTGCAGATTTTTTCCCATACCCACCACCCGTGGGAATGAGATATTTATTGAAACAAAGGGAAGCTTTGCCATATTTATTGTAACCCACGTGTGATGATACAGCAAATTTGCTTCCTGTTGGCGGCCCTAAAATCCACCACGACCAGCCCTAAGGCTCGAACATCATCTGGTGTTTTGCTCGGATTTCACAGCTTTTTATACGTATATATATATATATACTGGGTTCGCCTCGCTGGGTGTGCTGCCCCAGAATTCCGTGTGCGCCCCAACTTCAAATTTTTAGGGCTACACCCCCTTTACTGTGATCAGACTTTCTGGGGACAGCGCCCCATGCTGTGCAGACCATTTCCCATATCGCCTTGGGGGCTGCACGCTCGTAGCGGTGGTTTGATCCATTTATTGAAACATTTTCGTGATGGTACACCTTCATACCAAATTTCGTTTCTGTAGCTTGAGTGGTTTGGAAAATGGTATTTGGGCGGCTATGTTGAATTAAAGAAAGCGATTTTTAAAAAGTTTTCTTACATTGCCGTTACCTACTTGTGATGGTACACCTTCATACCAATTTTCCTTTCTATAGCTCGAATGGTGTGGAAAAAGTTCTTGTGCGGCCATTTTGATCCAAGTTAACAACTTTTTCAAAAATGTAAATTATTCCTAAACTACTCTTGTTAATACACGTTTATGCCAAATTTCGTATCCCTAGTTCAAACGTTCTGGGAAATGGATTATGAAGTCAGCCATTTTGGATTCAAAATGATGTCTTTGCAGATATTTTGTAATCTACTAGTGATGATATACCGTCATACTTCGAAATTTCATATTTCAATTTTTAACATCTTTTTTCTTACAGAACCTCAAAATCGCTGATTTCGCAATAAACTCTTGTTCCTGTATAGCATGCTGACGTTTTGTGACACGCGGAACTCGGCTGCATGCACTGCCGTACGTGTTGATACTCCCCTCGATTCGCTCGCGTCGCTGCTCCAAGAATCCCACGGCAGGCCGCGCATCGAACTTGAGGAGTTTGGAGGAACTGCGTCTTTTTATCACAACTAGAATCTGCAGTGCACTGCGCCACATGATGCAGATATTCCCTCATACTCCAGGGCGCTGCGTCCGAATGGGGAAACTTCCTCATTCTTCCTGTATAACATGCTCCTGGCAGTGCTAACGTTTGTGACGAGTAAAGCTTGGTGGGACACGCAGGAGTATTGGAAGTTGGCGCGAGGAACTAGGCTCATCCATATTCCATTTCACCACTATTTAAGGTTGAAGGAGTTGAATGGACAGTTTGCACCCCTGGTGCTTTTGCTCGTATTCGCAGCTTTTTACACTTGTGTAATGTACTATATACTCGCTTCACCTCATTGGGGCGCTGCCCCCAGAATTCCAAGATGGCCTCGCTGGGGCGCACCCCTTTATCGCAAATCAGGCTCCAGCTGGGAACTGTACCCTAGTAGGGGAGACGAGCCGAATTTATTCTAACCTACTCGTAATGGTACACCTTCATACCAAATTTCGTTTCTCTAGCTTCAGTCGTTATAAAGTGGGGCTTAGGCGGGCATTTTGGATAAAAGATGGACACATTTTTAACGTTTTCTTATATTTTCGTGACATACTCGTGATGATACACTGTCATACCAAATTTCATTTCTCTATCTCGAACGATGTGAAAAATGGTATTTCAGCTGCCATTTTGAATCAAAGATGGTGACTGTTTTAAAACGTTGTTATCTTTTCCTAAATTACTCTTGATAATACATCATTATGCCAAATTTCGTATCTCTGGCTCAAGCAGTTGAAAAATGGATTTATGACGCCCGCCATTTTGGATCCAAGATGGCGTCTTTAGAGGTATTTTGTAATATTTTCATAATCTACTAATAATGTTGTACAGTCAAACTAAATTTCATTATTCTAGCGGCAGCCGTTTAGGCTGTGTATTCTTTAAAATTTTAGGGTTGGCGGCCATTTTGGACTTTTTCAAATTTTTAAGAAGTTTTGTTAATTTGCTATCAATGATGTAGTTTCATACCAAATTTCACTGTTCTATCTTTAGTCGTTTAGGCTGTGTATTCTTTGAAATTTTAGGTTTGGCGGCCATTTTGAATCCAAGATGGCGACCTTTTCAAAATGTCGGAATTTTTCCTTTATCTACTTATCATCCTCTACCTTCATACCAAATTTCATGTTTCTAGCTTACTCCAAACACCCTAAACAATATGATGAGTGAGTCAGTCAGTCAGTCAGTCAGTGAGTGAGTGAATGAGTGTGTCAGTTAGCCTAAAATGTGCAATTTCAGGGGTCCACAACTAGAACATAGTTTGAGATACACATATGAAATTTTGTACATCTGCACATATTTACCATATCTCCTTATCGCCAAAAGCTCATATTCCTATCTTTAACATCTTTTTTTTTACGGGGCCCCCAAATCGTCGATTTTGCCATAAACTCTTGTTCCTGTATAACATGCTTCTGGCAGTGCTGACGTTTTCTGACGTGAAGAACTTGGCTCATGCACTGCCGTGCATGTTGATATGACGAAATAAAACCTGAGAAGAGTGTGAATTCAAGTAAGAGGCGGAATAAAAGGAGTCATAATAAAGCAAACTAGGAATAAAGATGAAGAACGACAAATTACCGAAATCTGAAGAACAGGGCAACTCACAGGAGGTATAAACATTGATACAGAAGTCGAGATATACACCAAAGGAAGAGTTTAGTATTAGTAGTGTGGTTAAGGATGTGTTATATGCAATGAAACAGAAAATTTGAAATAATGTTCAGGGTGTCACATGGTGGCATATTATACGGCAGAACATCAAAAGAGAGACTGAAAAGATCACCGAAAGCAATGCGCTGAACATTGTGTAAATCAGTTGTATGAAGAGGCGAAGAAACGTTATCAGGATAAGGATTACAAAACTGCGGAAGTTAAGTGTGTTGAAGCTTATGAAACATTAGAGAAGCATAGGTTGAATGTGGAAGACTATCTACACATATATGGTCTGCAGAGCGAAGTAGTTATGAACTTAAATGAGCAAGAAAAATATCATTGATGATACTAAATAGAGTTTTGCAAAAATTATTTTTTCTGTATCTTCAATACATATTTTTTCAAAGAGAGGTATGTGTTATGGCACAAACATTTTGTTTTTGTTGGATATAATTTTTGTATACCATAACAACGTTCTATTTTTTATGACATAGTTGGTTCCATAACAATTAAATACGTTTTTATCATAATTGGAAATCCATAGGATATTTAAACATCATCTGAACTGAGAAAAAGAGAGAAAATAAGGAGGGAATAATATGGAAAGTGGAATCTAAAGTAGCTTCCAATGAACTTACGCGTAAAATACACATAAATCAAATTAAACAGGTAATTTGCACAGAATTCGCCGAATGTGAAGTATCTTCCTGTTAAATATAAAAAGCATAACGATGTTTATGTAAGATATCTTAAATCTAATAGAAGTTCAACAGTAACCAAGGAATTGTTGACACCTTGTACATGGTCTGTTAATGGCAAATGAAAAATATATATGCTTGTTATATACAGATTAGTATACAGAGATCAAATTTCGCCTATTAAGTGAAATATAAGTATTTCAAAGTTCACATGTAATTTAGTGTCTCTTTTTTATTTAGTAAGAAAAAGTACTTACGTAAATCGTTTTTTAAAGCAATAATGCTTTATCGTAATCATTTTTATTCAATCTTATTTAACTTGGCCGACATGGAACAGCCTAAAAGAGGTAATCGAGCCCAAGAATCCTCGCCAATCAATTCAGGCCACAAGTGGCCGTTACACGATTAACTATTGGTAACGAAAACTGGAGTCTGAAGTTAGTCAAGAACGATCGAAAACAGTTCAAATTACAGTTTTCTGACGGAAGAAATCACGTATAACTAAAATAATCTGAATCAGGGTACTTAAAATATCAGATCTAGAATGTACAAACTGATGATTTAAACGTAATGCATTGCGGACTGTCTTATGGCAATGGATTAGGAGCTGTAAATGAAAGTATGTATGCCGTGAGAAATTAAAACCTCGTAGGTTGACACATACACTGCTTCATGATACAGAAGTTTCCAGAGGAAATGACAATTTCTACAAGAACCTTTCTGAGAGTTCATATCACTACAAAGTTGTGCCACTCGCATCAATGAGGGCTCCCATTACTTTGGTAGTCACTCCGTACATACCACAAGTCATGGAATAGAAAAATGGTGTTGAACCATATGACGAGGTGCTGCAAATCGACATGGCATTACAACCACAAGTGGACACAAGAATTCTGAAAAGGTGTTGGGAAGCTATCTGAAAAATCTCTCGCTACTTCCTGCTATTTATAGGTGCATAATTTTGTATTCATCTCCGTTGGGTGAAGAGAGTGTAATGTAATTCGCTGAAACTCAAAAATGTTCGAACCACTTCTGGACAACTGAGCCCCGATTACAAGGTGCCTTATTCTCCAGAAGCGTCGCTTCTTTGTGGGTACACATGAACTCCATGAGAGCTAAAAATGATCATCAAGCTTCTTTTTTTTTTCGTGATGAATATACAGATCTTCACATGTTCAGATTCCAAAATCCAAATGTACAAATGGAAGAGGAAGATCAGACGTAAATGTGTTTGGAATATTGTGTACGTTATGTCAACTGAATTCAAACGTCTCTTATTTCTTTCCTTTTTCATTCATAGTTATTAATAATTCTGTGACATTTCCTTGTCATGATTTAAAAAAAATAAACTACAGACTTTCTTTTTATGGGTCATTTTAGTAACCAAGAACCTTATCGCATATCGCTTCCATTAAGTTTTGTTTTGTGCTTTCAAATTCCACAAAGTTATTCCCAGCCCGAACTCAAACGCGGAACTCTAGCTGTGACTCATGATCTGATATCTGTGACCACTTGACCACTGCGATCGTTTATTACCATATACTGCACTGTTTACATGATTAATCATCGTCATCCAAGTTTGCAATGACATTCTCAATCAATGATAACAAATAAATCAATAGTTCGTTGAATGTATTGCAGTTCGGAGAATAGCATTTTGTTCTGACTCTGACTCCTGTTAGTTATGCAATCACGTATTTTTACACAAGAATCACTCGGGAAATGGAATCTGTTTGAGATATCGACTTGACGCAAACGAATTATTGTTACCTGCTGGAAATTTGCAAACTTCATGCACATTTCGGCCTACCTTTATTTCCGCGAATTTCTGGGAATCCCCTAGCTCCTGTGAGGAATCCCTTGCACAGCCATCACACAATTTCGAAATATGCATTTTTTGATAGAGCAGATGGAAGTCTTTGGGTGTACCTTGTCGCCGCAGTTCTACTGTTAATGGTATTGGAAATATCAAGCTCTAAATTTCATTTCCCCACGCTTTCGGCAGCTTGCAGTTCCGAAACTAAGCGGAATTCGACAAATTACAATGACACATGTTTTCCTTATTTTGATGAGAACTTTTCGTTCCTAGAGTTTTGCCAATGAATTTTTGTCCACCCTGTATATATCATGAGGCTAACTGTACATGGCTTAGTTACGATATTAAAGTAGTAATATTTTGATCCGTCTGAGCTCTGATTTGAATTATAAACTTTGTTTCTTTAACAAGTACATACTCGGTAAGACATCGTTCAACTAGTGGTATATGTTGTAGTTTTCGAACATTTAATCGAGAGGTAGAGCTGATTGGAATGTGATAACCTGGACATCTTTTTTCTGTTAGTCATGCTAGAGAATTTACATAATAGACCTTTACCTTAGACCCAAATTATTACTATATCTCTCCATTCTCTCATGAAAAAGGCACGATTCAAGCGCTACTAAATGTAGCTGTGATATAAAATGGTTCGATTATTACCCTGTTTCTATTGTTCTTAAGATATTTAGTAAATAATTTGTTACACATACAATGTAAGAAAAGTATATACTCTATAATGCACAAATCCTCTTATATTTGTGCTTAAATACATTTAGAAATCTGTACAGAAAGTCGTAGAGTGTTTATTGTGCTTTGTGATGGTGCATTTTCAAAGTACCTTGTGTACTTCTCTTTTCCATATTACATTCCCACACTTCTTTAAATTTCAGCAATAAATACAATATATTCTTGCATGCACATTTTTTCTTCATAATGTTCTTTTGAAAAAAATAACTACTCTAACAACCTTTTTCCTTGTACAAGTGTAAAAGAAATATTTTTAAAAAAATCAATCATGGTTCAAATAGAACTGTGTCGAATGTCTGTGTTCTTAGCAACTCAGTTGGCAAACAGTTTGATGGCAACAATGGGCGGGATAATACATTGCTTTGCTTTATTTCTTCAGTCAGAGCAGTGTGTCAAGTAAAGTGTGACATTTATCGTAGTGTAATACTTGATAGCGAAACTGATTTAATACGTGTAGCTGCCAAGAATAGAAATTAGTATAAGTAGAATATATTTGTGTGTATAGGATTCTATGTGCAGTTTGCTGCTAAGAATTCTGCTATCTGTGGTGTTTAATAGATTCCTGGTAAGCTCACACAAGAATTTGTGTAAAAGGCGTACTTGATGATACTCGATCTCATTTTAAAAATATTATTATCTGGAGAAAATATCGGTAATTGAAGCTTTGCTCTATCCATGATTCGATGTCTGAAATTACAATTCAAAATTCCGTAATATTCCCTTAATTTTGTTTGCATGACAGATCAAACGAGACATATTTTGATGGCTCACTGGAAACATTTAGACTTGCTTTTAAATAACTCCAATAACTGAATGTAAGATTTTATACGGCAGCACCAAAACCTTCCGGCAGAGATCATTTTTTTAAGAAAAAAAAAATATTTCGCGCACTAGAATTGACTTGGAGGCCGAATACCATTCATAACTTTCAAGGGTAGTTACGTTTTGTATTCCATCATTTCGTTACTTAATTTGTTGTTTATTGTTACCAGTTAATAGAAATAAAACTATTAAATAAAAGATGATTACTTAGAGCAATGAATTATCGCAGGCCTGTGATGAAAAAAATGTTTACAAAGTTTTAACTGATTCTAATGTTTTTTGGGGTGCTGAACCCGAAAATAACATCCATTTTTCCGCCACGTAAGATTTCTCCACAAAACGCAATTTTCAACTTTGTAGTTCCTTTTATTTTTCCCTAACGGGCCGTACTATATTCACACAAAGAATTTAGAATTTATCTCACCGGAATGACTGAATATTTGTTTTTTAACAAGCTAGAGACAAAAGAGAGTAATAAATAAATAAATCGAAGCCTTTGGTGAGCTCCAAATTTGTATATATTGATAGATGGTGCATTTTTCAAGGTTGTGAAAGGGTACATTCTTCTATTTACGAGCTTACAACATGTTTCTTTTCATGATCCTGGTATTCTTGTGCCAGCTCCCACCAATCTGCTTAGAGGACGTCTCCATTCCTGATGGCACTGATCAAGAAGACAGCGATTCTTGTGCTGATACCAACACCACACAGCCTGAACTAAAAGTTCTCATCAGTGAATTACATCTTCCTAAGGAGTCAGTAGAGCAACTAGGCTCAAGGTTGAAGAGCAAGCAAGACCAGATTGAACAAGGTGAATGTCATTAGAAACTGGAAGTAAAACCGTTGTGTTGGAAAATCTCTTGGACCCAAAAAGTATTTCTGCCTCCACTCTGCATGAAACTTGAGATCATGAAGCAGTTGTTGAAGACTCTATCAAGAGAGGACGGGTGTTTCAAATGTCTGGAAAACACGTTCACAGAATTGTCAGAAGGGAAGATGAAATGAGGGACTATTCATCGGAACTGAGGATTCATCCAGAAATTGAGACAAAAGTGGACGAGAATGGAAAAGTAGCTTGGCTTTCGTTTAAGCAACTGGTCTAGAGATGGGCGCGGGGAAGAAACTCAACGGGAGGAAAAATATATTTTGGGTTTAAATCCCGTTTTTTTTTATCGTATTTTTCCACCCCAAAAATGCGTCTTTATTAATAAAGCTAAAATACGTTATTTTTACTTGATATTGGTTGATTTTAATTTTCAGAATCTTTACCTGTGTAACCTACGCCAATTTCAGTCACTTAACTTCTTTGAATCTGGTAACACTAGAAACGTTATTAA
Source organism: Lepisma saccharinum (assembly GCA_022664845.1). Classification (NCBI taxonomy): domain Eukaryota; kingdom Metazoa; phylum Arthropoda; class Insecta; order Zygentoma; family Lepismatidae; genus Lepisma; species Lepisma saccharinum. The sequence goes on from JAGDQP010010988.1 coordinate 8,436, forward strand.
TTTACGCAAGAGGTTTGTCTGGCTGTGTCATTTCTATTGCTGGTATTTCTTAAACGTTTAGCTTTAAGAATGGGACGGCGTAAAAGCGATATTTGGAAAGCGTACACAGAGAAAGAAAATAAATCGGTGGAATGTAAATTGTGCCGAAAGATCTATATATTTGCAAATGTGGAGCAAAATGTTATCCCATATATTAAATTGGGATTACCGTTTTATACGTGTGGTTGGAAAGTTTTCTTCATCCTTGCAAAAGTTTACATCATAATCGACTTTTCACTAACCAACGCCGGAAAAGAACCAGGAAGAAAGTTCTTTTTTCATGCTACTTTAAAAAAAAAAAACTTTTTTTTTTACTTTTACGGGGAGCCTGACAACAATTGATGATCAATAAAGTATTTACTTAAAATGTTAATTCTTCTTTAAAATATAATTTAGAAAAAAATATCCTTATTGGCCTCTGACAAAGTTTTGAAGCATTAATTAAGTTTCGAAGGTCTGAGCCAAAGATGCCAAAAGCCTTAAGTGGCTGGAACTTCTCTTTCCTGCACAAGGGCGCTAATGAGATATATTGCATTTCTAAAGTAAGTAGAAAGTATTTGCACAGTTTTTAACGTAAGAACGTTTAATTTTACTAAACCTAAACAAGAAATGCATAAAGTGTGCTAACTAGTGAATATTCGTGATGAAAAAAAAAAGAAATCGTAAATAAACCAGGTTTTTTTGGTGCGCGAAAAAAAATCCGTTTTCTTCCGTAAATTTCCGTTGTGTTTCCCGGCCTGTACATCAATATCCGTTTCACATAGATTACTGGAACTATCATATTATTATATTTTACAAAAGCATCCCGACGAAAGATAAGGAATCTGAGGGACTCTCTTTTAAGCACTATAAATTACTTACATAATTAATTATAGTAGTTAGTGCAAGTGTTGTGTGTGTGTTTATCACTACAAAGAATTACTCCATCATCGAAACTTTAAGTGCAATTGTCTCTTTGTTACTCTCATACTAAGAAATATTTCTTAATTTTCATAAAATAATAAAATTTATGAGAACTGTATTATTATATTCCGAAAGAACCTGTATTTTTTTCCATGTCAAGAGAGATACACTAAAAAATAAAAAAATAAGAGTAGATAAAATATATCATATATTTTTCTCGTCGTTATACGAAAAAACCTCATATTTTCCCAAAATGAAAAAACAAACGGGTTTAAACCCAGGAAAAAAATATTTTCCCGGTGTTTTGCCCATCTCTAAACTGGTCACCAAAATCCACTTTGAGGTCATCGTTGAAAATATATTGACAAAATTAGAAGAACTGGTTTGTTCAACAAGTCTAAAGCTGCATTTCCTCTACTTTCATTTGGACAACTTCGCAAAGAACATGGGTGTTGTGAGTGAAGAGCAAGGCAAACAGTTTCATCGCGATATCAAAGAAATGGAAAGGAGGTTTCAGGGGCGGTTAGGTGGAAAGTTTGCATGATTGCTGACTATTGTTGGCGGATGCAGCAAGATATTGTGAACGATAAACATAAAAGAAGAAGCCACAAGAGATGTTTTGAAAGAAAGCGAGCACGACGTTGAATGGGTGCATTAGTAACCCGCTTTTTAAGATTGTTTTATTCTATTTTCAATTTATTCTATTATTCAATTTATTTTGTATGTTTGTCTTGAAAATAATTACAACGGAGATTACTCATAAAATTTGAAAGGAATAAGTCATATAAATGAAGATTTACTCAATTCTTACCGGTGCGGTGGTCGGAGCATTTTTAATTTTTTCCTTGCCTTTTGTGGGAAAATCTTGCATGATAGCTAGGTTCTATTCCCGAACTCTCCAGCTCTCTTATTTTTTCCTCCCCTACAAAAACCGCTTACTAACATACTCTCTGTTAAAAAAAAGCAATCACACTACACTGATTATGGCAATGTTCATTTACTTTCCTTAAAAGGCTGTGAAAGTACACAAGAAGTGATCATATGTTGACGAATTTCAACCGTGTAAAGGTACTTTCATGATAGAGTTGTTGTTTGTTTTTTTCTTTAGGATAGTCTAAAACAAAAACCAACACTAAAGTCGAGTAACAAGTAGCAAAGCGGTGCCGTATTAAACTCATACAAGGTTCACTAGGTGCCACCATCTGTGTGTGTCGTCATGTGAATATATAGGTACAGTATGGCTTTGCTTTGCTTCGCTTACCTCCGCTCCAACCTGCCTGATTTATTGTTATGTGCCTACTCTTAAAATAACCACCATTGTGTTCAAATTGACATAAATACACTTAATTCATTTGTTTCTTTTCTAGCAATAAAATTCAAGCTCCTTTTCTCCTTGAATATTTTTCACTTAGAAGATGGTAACCTGTTTCTTTAATCCAGGCTTTAGAAACTTTTATCCAGAAGAAGGAAAAAGAAAAACTGCAATATGTCGTAAGAGAAGCAAGAAAATGCGCGCGCTCGACATTTAGGAGACAGAATACAAACTATTCTCCTTCTCATCTTGCTGCTGTTTTGTAAATATTTTACGTCTGTTGGTGCTTGGTTGACAGTCGTTTGCTGATGGGAGGAAAGAGAATAGCCCTTCTCCCGTGCCTTGTTCAACGGAAAATATGTATTCATAACTCGACAAGGGACTTGGCCGAAGAGAACAACATTTGATGAATTTTGACACAACGCTTCCCATGCGTTCTATTCACAAAGGAACAATAATTTCTAGTTTAACTTGCACTCCAATGTTCATGTTAATGCAATGTTTTATGATTCTGGTTATCGGAAATATTCTGGTTATTGGTGTATCGGAAATGGGTTTACGCTTCTGAAGCTACGAAAAATTAAAAGTTCTTTTAATATTAATGCGTATTTTGAACACTTTTCGTATTACAGTTCTTTCTTGAGTTCCACAAACATGAAGTGAATAATATCAATTAATGAAATTGTTGGAAAATCAATGACAATTGTATAGAATAAAAATAAATAGCTCGAAGTTCATACTACACTCTTAAATATATATACACCGAACTTCATTAAGGCCTACCCAACAAGTAGCTCTTGCAAAACCCGTTATATCCGACTCGTGTTGTAAGTAAAAAACGTTCGTTTTTCTAAAATTTCCATTTTTTTTAAAAAAAACATGAGCCTTCGTTTTTTTCCTAAATTTCGTGTTTATTTAGATCAGCAATTTGTAATACTGCTAATGTCTCCTTAAGCAAGAATTACTATTATATAGATAATTAAGAAGAAATACAACATAAATTAAACCCTAGATTACCAATATTTTTAGTACACGTGAGATTTCCTGGGTTGCCCAGTTCTCAGTGTTACCAACTTAGTAAAAATCATTTCGAAAAATACTTCTTCCAAAACTGCCCAAACTTAGCTTAAACATCACTCAACACAATCGAAGAAAGTTTTGGGTGTCTCCGGCTTCAAACATCCCAGTTGTCAGTGTTGCCAGCTTATTTTAAAATTCAACTCTACACGTGTGCATTGATTTACACTAAATTTGACATGCATGTTCATTAGGTACTGGAACAGTTCATGCTGGTACTTCCAGCGCCGCAGTTATCGCTGTTGTTAACCAATTTTAGAAAATATTTTTTTTTTAATTACTTCCATCTTGTTGTATGTATTACAACCAAACTTTGTATTTACGTACTGGGACGCGTCATAGAGGTACTCCAGGTCCCACAGTTGACAGCGTTGTCAATCAATTTTAAAAAATAAATATTAACTACTTCCCCTCAGTTCAAAGTATTCGCACCAAGTTTTGAGTATACATATTCGACACCATAGAAACATACTGTGGTTGTTCCCTGTACACAAGTACCCAGTTATCAGCGTTGCCACCCTATTTTAAAGATACATTTTCATATTGCCCCCATACTGTTACGTGCCGATAGTTATTCCTATACTTTCAAAATAGCGCGGGGTTAGTCGCGGGACGTGGTTACGTTATGATATGCTTTGAAATAATAGTTCTCAGAGCTCTATTGCAATAGACTAATTAAAAAAACCCTATATGTAGTTTCTTGTTTACAAGAGTATTAATTATGCAACTCTTTTGAAATATGCGTATGACATAAAGTGTTTTTGTTACGCTGTCTCTATTTGTATATATTTTTTCACAGTATATGGTGAGGCTTGGAGCCCGGAGCATGAGGGAGCAATGTCCCGTGTTTTTATACTGAAACACAATATACTAGTGGGGCCGCAGTGGTTCAGTTGGCAGAGTTCTCAACTCTGGTGCTAGGGATCGTCGAATCGATCGTAAATATGTCTTCGAAGTTGTATTATCTCTAGGAACTTAATTTTTTTCTATAATTCAAAATATTTCTTCAGTTTTCTGGAAGTTTATTAGTATTTTAATACAAACTATACCAAATAACTTCAGTCCATATCTCTTTAGTTAATTCCTTATGTTTGCCAGGGTGAAGATATAGGAAGTATAGCAATGTGGCAGTGAATGCATTTATAGGCCTAAATAATCCCATCATTTGCCATTGGGATGAATGTATGAAAGCTTAACTCCAATCCTGCTGATTACAATGATTATCTGCAGTGTGAAGCATGAAATCACTTGATGTGTGAAACAAAAATGAAAAAAAAAAAGAAACAGAAAGAACATAAAAAACTTCCCAAAAAAACGTTTTTTTTTTTTTACAACCCTATATCACTATATCCGATACAGTGTACAGCAGATAAGCGGATGCACGAGTAAGGAAATTGGCGAATACAGGGCACGACTTTATTTATACACTCATGTATTCTAGATTGTATTATCGATTTTACTTTAGAGATAAGTCCTTCATGAGTAACATTTGACGTTTTTCCATGTCATGGTCATGCGTTTTAACCATCACAATACACAGGATAAGCGCAATGGATTCCTTAATCATTATAATTTACACACCAATTTGTTTCAACTTAAATCCAATTTTGTGTTTGAGCTACGCAACATATTGAAAAGTATTTACCATTTGGCGTATGCGAACGCAGTTACCAAAATATATTTGATATTAGTAGACAAATAAAATTTAGAAATATGTGATTAAAAATTGAAACAATTTTGGGGAGATTTAGCAATGAGAACGCATACTTTCGAGTACTCGCATCAAACATACACGAAGAACTGGTGAAAATCAGGCAGTACCATGTAATGAGTAAGGTGATTTCATGACAAATAATCCAATTATAGAAGAAATAATATATTTCTTATGTGGGTTCATACATGTCTTAATGATACCAGAACCATTTTTAAAAAAGAATGTTCTGCACTTACTTCTCCCGGGCAATATTTCCAACATGGCGGGAGACGTTTTTTGATCGCGTACCTATGTACAGAAACCTGAATATCAATAAAATAAACTATAAGAGCGAGAGAGATGAATCACAAACCGTTGTACAGCTTCTGAAGTGTACTTTGAAAATCTGGAAGCGCGTTTTCTGAAAATGAATTCTTTATTCAATAATTAGGCTAAAAATAAGTAACGAATTGTATACAATTGAAGGAGTTTCCACTTGTGAAGGTGTTGATTATAAGGTTGCAATTTTTTGTAATGTTTAGAGTGTCTGCATACAAAAATTATGACGTTCAATCACAAACTTTTTCCTCTGCGGGGGTTCACACATGCTCCTTCATCGGAAAATGCCGGATTCGGCTTAGATATCTCACAATTAAAGGACCATATGGTTGTCGCGCAAATTCGATGCAAACATACGGTATCTGATTGAGCATGGAAAGATATGGAATCTTTCCATGCTCATCAGAATTTAAGCTACTAAGGACCATACGGAGCGGAGCTAGGGAAGAGGAAACATTGAATGGCGGCAAAATTAGAGAAAGGCAGTAATGACGGTGAAAGTGAATTTCTTGTAAAGAGGAGAAGAAAGACAACCAAAAGGAACATATCAACCATAAGAAGGGCATCAAAGACTAGGAAAAGACATAAACAACGTTGCCATCTTGAACGCAGTGTTGCCAGATCGGCAGAAAGTTGAGATATCGGATATAGCACAAAATAGCAATTCAGGCACAAGAAAAGGGAATAAGTAACACAAAAGACAATAGGGAAGACTGTGGACACATACGTGAAAAGGGTCCATTCAGAAACATGGTGAAGTTCGTCACAGCTACATTGGTGTTCTCATTCGGCATTAAAGAGTGGCAACGCGATACCTTTCTCCACCTTAAGTCATTTGTTCATTACCAGTTTTCCACAAGGCGATTCCACAAGATGATGCGCGATGATGCGATTCTTCAAATGTGGCTACTCTAATTAACATCCCAGGCAATTCCAAACACCTTCCGAATATTACTTCGAAACAGGACTTACAGAGGAATGCTGTAGGGATACGTGTGACCAGCTTGCTTTCATCCGCTGTGCTCACTGCGAGAAATGTTTGTGTGTTGATTACTCATCCATTCGTGAACTTCACGTCAACTGCAGATAAACTACAACGGGTGAGTATTGTTCTCTATTCTTTCTCTCTATTTTTTCACTCTGTAATGTGTCTGCATAGAAAATACATGGCGTTGAATCATATCCCTTCTCTTGTATGGGGGTCCAAACATGGCCCTATGCCAAAACGTGCCGGATTTGGGGCTTAAATATCTAAAATGGGCCCTCATGAAAATGTCTGAAATTTAGCGTTTAGGAAGCCTTATATATTCCCAACTCACAGCAAAAATTTCAACTTTTATTTTCAAGTGCTTTGGTCAAGAAAAGGTAGTTCATGAGAGTTAAAATTTCGCGTTTCAAGTAGCGTAGTAATATATAAACATGAAATACACGACAAGTAATAATTATATAAACATATAGCTACATATAAACATGAAATCCGCTTGCACTGACCAAACCACTTCGAAATAAAAGTTGTAATTTTTACTGTGAGTTGAGAATATACAAAACTCCTTTGACATCAAATTTAGGACTTTTTCATAGGTACCCATTTGATATATTTAAGGCATTTTTCGGCGAAAGGCTGTTTGAAACACCGTAGAAGAGGATGGGTGTGATTCAACGCCATGATGTTTTACATGCGGATACTCTGTTGGTAGGTCTAAACATTACAGAAATTTTCAGCTCCTTTACAAATGAAAACTTGGTTTTAAAATCCAATTTTATACAATTCGTTACTCATTTCTCGACATATTTTTTTAGAATAAAGGAATTCATTTTTGAGAGAAGATGTTTTCAAATTTTCAAAGTACACTTCAGAAGCTACACAGCGAATTTTGATTCATCAAAGTGTTCTTGATACTCCAGGACACTTTTGGTGGTATAACCGGTCGAGCGTGGGATTAAACAAACCACCTCACTTCGTAATGCAGTTCGATAAAATATACAGCCTTACCTATACATCCCCCATGCGACGTTCACGCGCGTGAGCATCTTACAAGGGGGTATCTATACCTTCTTTATTAATTAATTTACATATTTCATTGCACCGCATACGTAGTCTAATAATAAAAATATTTTAAATATGAGGATTGACGTTTGAATCAAACACAACCTTTGGGGGAAGAAATTAGAAAGAAGAGATCAATCGGCCTGCCTTTATTGTATGTAGTTATCACTACGACAGTTCTGGTTGCAATTCAATTCTCTCCACAGCACAAAAGATCAGTGAAATGTGAACGTAAGAAATGTGAAATAACTTAAGGATTATCGACTCAGTGAATCACAAATTAAATGCCGAAAGTCTTTTATCCAGTTAAAATATTCTTTCTAACGGTAATTTGTGCAGATCCCTTCGTGAATGTATCATTAAGTTATTTAACTTGAATTGAGTTTTATTTGTTTTTAGCTTTTAGACATCTCTAGGTAAGGTCTGAATAGGTAGAGGATATGATAGAAAAAGTAGCGACTAAGGCTTTATTTAAGGTGCTATCGCAACATGCTTGGCAACAAACCTGAAACTGAGGGATACCCTAGAAAACTTCAAGTCAGAAAGGTCGGTAGCTTGATTCGAATCCACATGTCTATCCATGGGTGATCCGAAGTCGGCGACGTTACCACGTAACTACGAGAACAACATTAAATTATGTGTTCTAATTTAGCATAAAGAAGCACTATAACTAAATTCAAAAAAGTATCTTCCTGCTTTTAATAATCTTCCCTGTTAAGTATGAATCTTGTTATTCAAAAGTGAAACTTGACCTTTCTGAAAGGTACATCATCTTTGCTTATACGAAACTCTTAGACAATTCTCGGGGGAAAGGTAGGAAGATAGGGACCCGGGCCTTAAATTAAGATTACAATCCAGCATTTATTTAGTGAGACTGAGGAAAAGTAAGTAAATTCCACGATCGCAATGGCCGGCGTTAGCATGATTGAACTAGCGTCGCCTGCACAATGCAAATCACAAACTATAAATCCCCACACTTTACCACGGAGGTAGGGCGTAAACATATATCTTAGTTCAAAATCTACCGAATAATATTGCAATGAGTCCCTAATTTGAAGTTTTGCCAAGAATTGTCTCATATTTTAACGACATCCCTCGCCCCTTTTCCCCACACATTCTCTATTTTTTAGTGCTTCTGCTGTGTTGCTACTCTTCCTTAATTCACTGCTTTGCGTGGTGTCGCTCGTGTTTTCTTCTTCATCTTACGAATCCCAAATTCTTAAATTTTTAATGCTACCTTTTTCTCTCTCGGGGAAAGGAACTACTTTCTTCTTTTCCGAGAAAGGAAGCTCCTGCAATGCAATATAAGAGCGCAAGAGAACATCACAAGATGTCATTTGAAATACACAGAGTAAAAGAAGAAGCGCTCTATCTCCCTTGTGGAATGTCAGAAGTGATGCCGGAATCCGACTATGCGTCAACTGACTGTTTCGGTACGTACAGGTCCCTTTCCCTCTCATACACCGTTTCTCTTTCCATGTAGCCAACTCACGTAAAATAAACACAACAAAATATTATTTTTTTTTTTCGTTTTTAAATTAAAATGGAACTTAATATATTTTTCTTCTGTTTTTCTGCATGTTTTTAGTAACCCTGCACCCTTGATCTAATCCAATCATCCAATTCTAGGTCTGTTTTAATTTGTCTTTATATTTATTTACCAAGATATTGTAACAAAGACAATTGTTGGGGCTGAGCGAAACTTGCCTAAAGGCCATAAATAAATTCAAACAAAAGACAACTGTCATTTAGTAATGAATTCTCCTCTTTCCTTTGATGTTGATTCATTTCATTCATGGACCATATATTTCGTACAGTACAGAATAGTGGTTCCCGATCTCTTACAAATCATGGATCCCTGAAGCGAATTACTATATTTCATTTCTTCCTACAGATATATCGTTACACTTAATAAACACAATTAATTAATTCCGAAAATTAGCATAAGTGAGTATGAATAAATTACACATTATTTGAAATTACGACTTTAATAAAATCCAGTTCATGTTAGTTACATCAAAAATCTGAATTAGTACTCACCTAATACGATAGCTGGAGTTGTTTTGCTACCATCAGCTTTGCAATGCACAGAGGGCCAGAGAACCCGAAAGCTTCACCAAAATTCGTAAACAGGTTTTTAACAGTAATTCTTAGTTCTAAATAATCGTAAATAAACACTAACATTGTAAAAGGTCAATATAATAAACAATGTGTTGAAATATATAGCATTGTAATTTATCATTACATATCTGAATAAAATATACACGTTTGAATTCACTCAGGTATCCAAATCATAGGAGAAATTCTACTTTATAAATTGACTAGTAGTGTCGTTTTGAAGTACTGTACCATAGTTGTAGATGGCTTCTTGACGACATGGCTCAACATCTATCCACAGAACATTCGTCCACTTGTGACTTCGATGCCATTTTGAGTTTCTATTTTTTGCATGACTTTTGCGTCGCATGACTGTGACTTATACGTACGTATGTATATATGGCATGGCGTATGCGTGTGCGTCTGTGAGCGAGAGTTGTGTGCTATAGGAAAATGTTGATTTCCTTCTCAACAGGACTAAGAAGTGTAAAAAAGAAGAAGTTTGGAGATGTTTTCATTGCTTTCTTAAGCTGAATTCTCAGTATTTTTCTGTGCTCTTACTTTTTAGAATTCTTTTTCGAACATTGTTTGTTCTAAATTTTCAAAACACTTTTTATATGTTGTCTCACATTGAACTTTTCAAAATATAGGAAGAAGAGTGATACATCTCGTATCTCACTCGGGAACATTTCGATTTTATGAATCTGATTTCTGAAAATCCTTAGCAATAGTCGATAGGGCATCCAAAGAAACCCCATTTAGCTGCGGAACCTAAATAGGGATGAAGATAAATGACATCAAAGCTTTAAAAACGCCTCCTTTCGGACATGACAAAAGTGCAACGAAGGCTGCTGCGCTACAAACGAAGATATATTGGCTCCTTTTCTTGCCGGGATGGGGTAGGAGAGAAGCTGCGGGAAGAGGGTCTGTCAGAGTATACTTTGAATGCATCGTAGCAGTGGTTTCAGCAGTTAACAAGGAAATGAATTCGATGACTGAAATGCATTACACCATTCGATAGAACAGCCACGGAATTGATTTCACAAAATCGTAATGGTCACTTGTCAGAAAAAGATACACAAGTATCTCTTTCTTGTGGTTCGCAATCCGTTTTTTGCGTGCATAACTTTTAATTTTGCTTTTAAATATTTGGAAAATATCTGTTTCGAGGTTTCATTAGGTGTTCTTCCAAATGGCGCCATGCATTTCCAGCGATCAAATTCATGTTTGTTTGACTACAGCGTCTTTAATGGCTGAAAAGGAAGACCAAAAGAAAGCTTTCTCGAACTTTGACGTCATATCTCTCCATCTCTATGTAGGTTCTTTAATATTGCGAATATTTAAAAGCAAAAGTAAAACGTGGCGGCGTAAAACAGGTTGCGAATCACTTGCAGCAATCGAATTAATTTCCTTGCTAACTGTTGAAGCCTCTACTATGATGCCTTCAAACTATACTCTGACAGACTCTATTTTCACTGCTTCTCTCCCGCCCCATCCCGAGACATCTTCATTTGTAGGCCAACGGCCTTCGTTAATTTTCTGTCATGTCCGAAAGGAGGCGCTTTTTAATGTTGACGTCATTTGTCTCCACTCTTATTTACGCTCCGCAGCAAGGTTTCTTGCATGCCCTATCGAATGGTGGTAAGTATTTTCAGAACTGAAATTCACAAAATCGAAATGTTCCCTAGTCAGCTGGTACACTGGGACAGCTTAAGTTTCCCCTCTGAACACCTTAATTCTTACCTAAGCTACCAGAAACCGCAAGATACACTCTATCTCGTGTGGGAAAATGTTTAGACGAGTGATTGGAAGTGAAAATATATACACGAATGAGTAAAAAGTTGGGTCATTTGAGAGGTGTGAAAAAATACGATTTCAAAATGTAACAGCGTATTTTTTCACAGTGTATTCATTGTATGACAAAACAAAATTATTCCTGTGACTGTGGCTAATTATGCTATTGTACAAGCACACTATAGTTGTAAGGAAGAACTACTTTGCAGGCGAGAGGCGTCCCATATTGGTCTGCGATCGCATATTCTGATATACAAACCCGATCGTTCTTCAATGGTAAGTGTAGGTAGCCCTTGGAAATTATATGTACTCTATTTAGGACGAAAAGACATTACTCAAAATAAAATAGTATGGTAATATTGTATAATGCCTTTTCTTCTTTCATCTTCGCGCTAAGCCACTCGTCCAATATATACAATTCCAAACCATAGCTAATCTTAGCAGATTTTATAGCAGAATTACATATGCAGTTTACTACAAGAGTACTGTAGGTTTGATTTGTTTAAAAACGGAAAACACAGCAATCACGGTCCTGAATTTAGATTTTATATACAGCAGTGACCAAAACACCAGAATAAAGCTTCAATTAACTACTTGAAATTTCGTGCATATCTTGATGGGGGGAATCTAGGAGCGCTTGAGTTTCGAATAGCAGTGTGAGGAACGAAGGCAGGAAATTGCGATGATAATTAGCGGGAGATAATCCAGAGTCCTTCTCCCTCATCCAGATAATTCGGGTGCAGATTGAGCCATTAGAGTTGCTAATAGCATGCATTCAAAGTTTTCATGAAACCAATTAGGCTCATTCCTGAATACACAACGTCATATAAGGGAAGCGAAAACTTCAGGCCTAACGAAGCGTGTGTCTAATTGGAAGCTGTTTCATTCTCAGCTACATAATGGGCTTCAATCACTGGAGTCCAGCTGCCCGCATCTCCTCTTGGAAAGCTCTTTTCAGACGGCATTCATTTCTCTCTCTCTGTTTCCTTCCTGCGATCTTCCTCTCTAATTTCCAAAAGGACTCCGAACACTGTAATCCTCTCCCGCCCTTTTACCTTACAAGGATACCTTTGATTCCTACCACAAAAATGTTCGCCACTTCTGTTTCATAAAGGTTCTAACATTCCAACAGAAATAACACACAAAGAGGGTGTAAAAAAATGCTATGTCGGTGCTGCAATTAACTAACTTTTTTCCCCTTTTGTATTTCTATTTTATATTCAAAGAGCACACAAGACCCTAACAGTCTCGTGTTTAATTGGCCACAAAATCTTTGATTTGATTTGAGAATGGATTCGACTTGTGAGCGAATACTGAACACTTCCTCTTCAAAGGGCATAGTAGAGACAAGTTAGAATGAAGAACAGAGCGATGCAATATACTTTATGGAATTATTCAAGATAATTCTTACTGAAAAGATGGATTATATCGACGTAGAGGATATGTTTGCTCTTTTGACTCTATGTGTAAATCTTTCGAGTTGACCAGATTTCAAATGGACAGCAATATGTTTAGTATAATGTATTCGAAAGTAAAAAAAAGCCAAAGAGCCATATTTCGAATGTTTTAAGAAACTTTATAACTTAAATCAATTGAACATCAAAGCATAGAAAGTGCATACATCAGGTTACTACGAAACATTTACTCGACTGCCACATCTGTCATTAGAATAAATCAAGAAAGTGAAAAATTTTAAATTGGAAAAGGGAAAAGGAAAAGGGGGCAAGGAGATTCAATTTCTCCCAAACTGTTTTGTGCTGTCCTGGAGAGAGTGTTCCAAAATTTAAACTGGGATGAAGTTGGATTAAAATTAATGGTGAATATCTTCATCACTTACGGTTGGCTTATGATATACGTAGTTCTGTTGGCTTCAAATGCAGAAAAACTACAAACCAGAATGGAAGAACTGAGTAATGAGAGTTCGAAAATAGGTCTTAAAATGAACTTAAGTAAAACAAAAGTAATGTACAATCAACATGCTGCAAAGAAGAAAGTAAAGATTAACGAAGAGGCAATAGGCATAGTTGATGAGTATGTTTACCTAGGCGAGCTAAGTTGACTGATGAAATAAATAGAAGATGTAAAATGGCGTGGAGTTCGTTTGGAAGAATACACTTTATTTTCAAAAGCAAATTACCAATGTGTCTGAAGCTTAAAGTGTATAATCAATGTGTCTTAGCTGTGATGATGTACGGCTGTGAAACTTGGACATTGAATGCACAAACGACTCGAAGATTGAGAGTCACACAAAAAGTAATGGAGAGAAGCATGCTACGAATAACCAGGACTGACAGGAAGACAAATGAATGGATTCGTGCACAAACAAAGGTAGAGGATGTAAGCAAGACTGAAGAAGATGAAGTGGAGATGGGCCGATCATATAGCTAGACGAATAGATGGAAGGTAGACGACAAATGTACTACATTGGATTCCTAGAGAAAAGAAACGACCAAATGTAAGATAGTAGATGAAATCAAGCGTTTTTCATTAGCTACATGGATAGCAGCAGACCGAGATATGCGGGAAAAAAGAGGGAGGCCTTCAAAACGGCTGAATATGATAATGATATATATATATATATATAAATAAACAGAAAAATAAAATTTTAAATATTCTTTCTCAAATATTTGCGTTTCCGTAGAAAATGGAACAATTATGTCCGAACATATAGCCAAACATGTTAGATAAACGTAATTTATTGTCTTTATGACGCTATTACTATCCTTTATGAAGCTGACCATTCAAAATTAAAAGGAAACAAAACGTTTTAAATGTAGGCCTATGCTATAAGATCAGGATTTCGGAGAAAGCCACCCATTATGTACGTTTTGTAAATAATAATTACTTTACTACTAATTTACCTTGCGTACAAAATAGATTTTACAGATTGATAAACACTAATCTTCTTGTACATAAGAGACAACTGCTGCAATACTACTTAATAACATCATTATTAATTATCAAATGTATGTCATTAGACAATTATTGTTTAGCTATTAAACATTTTTGGTACATATCTAATGGCATTACAAATTACGATATCATCTTTAGTGGAATAAATTGGAGAAAGAGATTTTGCCAGGATCTTCAATTTGGTGAGTGTAAACCCAAAATTGCAGCGGTATGAGTGGAGTTTTTCATAGTTTGTATTAATTTTTAATCGTAAACATTTTAAAGTTGAGAGTGTTCGAGAATTTGAGGGGATGACCCCTTCCGCCACTGGGGTGGTTTGGCAGATTCTCTGATTGCAGACTTGAACAACAGCTTCAAAAATTCTGAATTTATTCTAATTGAAGAAAATTTACATTATTATGTTCACTAAAAATAACACTTTCATATACAAGGGTGAAAACTAATATGTGAAAATAAATTATTTCTCACTTTCAATACAGGAAAGAATTCTCGTCCATTCTTCATGTTATACACTGTGTATAATTCGTCCTAATAATAAACTGGTTCAGAAAAAAATAAATAATAGTTACCAATCATACTTAGGATGATATTAAACGTGTACTGTTTTGGAAGTAGATTACGTCCTAGACAAATGATGTTGACCTCACAACACAACCTATTGCTTTTACATAACACTGATTCTCACACGTAACTACTAGCTAACCAAAAAGGTTCTTCCCGTTTTTGATAGAAACAGGAAGGTGTACAGAAAGTGTCACCTACCATTAGTCCTCGAACTAATCCCCAACGGCAACCAGCACCTTGTCAACTTTTGTGTTGCTGGACAATGCCCTGGCGGGAAAATTGACGGGACCTTGAAAACAAAGAATACCGTTACTGCCTGCTACAAGTCTGCCTCATTGGCGAAGGATTTTCCCATGAAGGTGACTGTCCAAGAGACGGAAGAAGTGAAAATCTGTGCACGCATGGTCTGGGGAGTATGGTGGATGACACAATATCCCCCAGCGAAGTCGCTGTATCGTATCCTTGACCACCCACGCAACATAAGACCTGACATTGTCGGCAAGTCATTGCGATTCACCAATGCTTGCTCCTTTTGCTGCAGTACCCGTTGCACATGTTCCACCTGCTGCGAGTACAGGTCAGCAGTGATCATTTAACCTGCTGGTAGCAGCCCGCAGTGCACCACTTGTCGACTAGTCCACCCAAATACAGATGATGGTATACGATGGTCTTGTGGTGTGAAGCACAGGGTCCCGCGGTGGCAACTGTGATACGCTTGGGAGCCTCATAAAGGGCAGTGTCACTGGTGAGCACTCGATCGAAAATGGATATGTTGTGGTGCCGAGAAAGCAACGACAAACAGGCAGTCACTCGTTGGTCCTTGTTGGCTTCCGACAGTGTGCGGTGCAGGTGAAGTTCGACTGTTTCAACAGAAACTTGGAAGCATTCAGTAAGCAAGCTCACCACACGTTTGGCTGCTATCCTGCGCTATGACCGCCTACAGGGCCTCACAGTGATAAATCACCCTACCTGAATTTCTGTAACTAATGCCTGAGGCTGCGTTCATTAACAGCGTTATCCGCAAAAGCTGACGTATACGGTGACTTGATTCGGCTGAGTACAAACCCACCCAGTGCCGGTACGGCTAGGTCGGCTGGTAGGCGATTGCCGAGAGCCCAAGGGGCCCAGACGCATAGGAAAATAAATACTGAAAATATATAATAAAGGATTTTCAGCATTATCAGATTTTTTAAAATACGAAAAACAGAATTAATTATTTTTATTTAAAAAGCAGAAGGGAAACTAACTAAAATAACTATTTTAATTGCAAAACATTTTCCTATGTGTAAATAGTTTTCTTCGCATATGTTAACTTCCTAAAAACGATCATTTTAATCCACCAGTAAAACATTTTCTCACGCGATTACGTAGGCTGTTATTGAATGTTGATGACTTGTGAGGTCAGCGTCAGCTTGTCACCCCCGTTCTAATGTTACGCCCTACCCTGTTTTATTTATCTTATGTTATTTTGGGAACACATGACAATATCGAAGGTGAGTCACCTCACGTGGGTGCCAACCGGAAAACAGTGATTGTGTAGAAAACGGAATAAGAAGCCATGTGATAATAATTCAGAAGTATAATACAGTATTAGTCTATAGCGAAATATATTTGTCTACGTTTCGGCTTGTTTTGTGAACGAGATAGTTAGTGATTCGTAATCTTTAGGCCCTGCAAGGAGAAAGCATTATTTGTAATGAGCTGGTTTTGTTACTGAAAATGTAATAAGCAGTAGAAAATTAGTTCAAAAAGTGGTGCCGCAAAAAGGAAGAAAAGGAAAGAAAGAAAAGAACATTTGAAGAAAGCAAACACTAATTCTGTCATATTTTCGTTCTGGGTTTGAATGAAAGAAAAACGTTGTCTGTTTTTCAAATATAGGTGAGTAGAATTAACAAGATAATTGTGCACAACAGCAGTGTTCGAATTAAACTTTCGGACGAGGAAAGGATGCTTGTGTATTGTCAGTATGTATATATAGGAGGGAAATACTTATCCAAGGCAGGGATATTTTTTCTGTGGTACGAACCGGGGATAAATTTTTACGAGGAGGATATTTCCCCGCCATGCCCCCGTTAATTAGAACACTGCATAATAGTTGCTTGTATTCATGTTGTTGTTGCATTCGCATGTACAGGTAGTCATCGACTTACGACTAACCTCCGTCCGTTTTGATTCAAAGGTCGTAAGTCGTTCTGGTCGTTTGACGGCCATAAGCAGGTGATCCACAGAGCAAAATTCCTCAGCGACTAAATGGTCACTGATGTATTTTACTTCTCCACACGGCATTTAGCTCCGTCTTTTATGGCTCAGAAAAACGCAACCACCGCATTCTGGTGGTATTGAAAAAATGAAAATCTGAATGCGAAGAGAGCTGAAATCTATTCCCACATAAGGTTTCGACCCTTCCCCCAACCTCTCTCAATGGAGACAAGAAGAGAAACAAAAGGGATTTTATTGCTCAGGCAAGACGTTTAACCCAATGGATAAGAAGCAATTCAATTAAAAAAACTATTTAATGAACCTAAAGAAAACAATACAAAATACAATTTTACAGCTCGGTATGTAACAATTTCTGTACCTCATTTTTATAATCAATAACTAAATGTACTTTCCATCGGGATCTTGTACTTGATCACATCAAACAAAAAGCAACTTAAATATATATATATAAATCAAATTTTCAGTTGAGGGATTCAGTCAAGAAAAAATATGCAGAAGCATTTCCAGTTAGGCGTTTCTTTAATATCCGCTGTGTTGACAAGTTCTCATTTGTTTTCATGTTATTTTTGCGCTGAGGAATTTGACATTCAATTGCTGAAAAAATGCCTAAAGCCCCGTGTATATATATATAAAAAATCATAATTCACAGCCATATTCAATCCACTAGTGGATGAGGCCTCTCCCCGTAGGGAGGAGTTGGTCTACTGCTCCCACGCTGAC
>JAGDQP010010988.1:31153-54176 GCA_022664845.1 Lepisma saccharinum
GGCATTTTGGATAAAAGATGGACACATTTTTAACGTTTTCTTATATTTTCGTGACATACTCGTGATGATACACTGTCATACCAAATTTCATTTCTCTATCTCGAACGATGTGAAAAATGGTATTTCAGCTGCCATTTTGAATCAAAGATGGTGACTTTTTAAAACGTTGTTTTGTTTTCCTAAACTACTCTTGATAATACATCATTATGTCAAATTTCGTATCTCTGGCTCAAGCAGTGTGGAAAATGGATTTATGACGTCCGCCAATTTGGATCCAAGATGGCGTCTTTAGAGATATTTTGTAATATTTTCATAATCTACTAATAATGTTGTACTGTCAAACTAAATTTCGTTATTCTAGCGGCAGCCGTTTAGGCTGTGTATTCTTTAAAATTTTAGGGTTGGCGGCCATTTTGAATCCAAGATAGCGACTTTTTCAAAATTTTAAAAAGTTTTCTTAATTTGCTATCAATGATGTAGTTTCACACCAAATTTCACTGTTCTAGCTTTAGTCGTTTAGGCTGTGTATTCTTTGAAATTTTAGGTTTGGCGGCCATTTTGAATCCAAGATGGCGACCTTTCCAAAATGTCGGAATTTTTCCTTTATCTACTAATCATCCTCTACCTTCATACCAAATTTCATGTTTCTAGCTTACTCCATACACCCTAAACAATATGATGAGTGAGTCAGTGAGTGAGTGAGTGAGTCAGTTAGCCTAAAATGTGCAATTTCAGGGGTTCACAACTAGAACATAGTTTGAGATACGAATATGAAATTTTGTACATCTGCACATATTTACCATGTCTCCTTAACGGCAAAAGCTCATATTCCTATCTTTAACATCTTTTTTTTACGGGGCCCCCAAATCGTTGATTTTGCCATAAACTCTTGTTCCTGTATAACATGCTTCTGGCAGTGCTGACGTTTTCTGACGTGAAGAACTTGGCTCATGCACTGCCGTGCATGTTGATTTTCTGCCTATCAATGTGGTTTCGTGGAAGGAATTGCTTCATGAATTGTCATTGAGAAGAGGGCGGGTTGTCAAAAGATATACTATAGGCATTTCTACTTACGTTTATTTCCTTCACCCACACAAGGCAAATTAAGGGATGGTAACTTAAATTAAGACCAGATCCGTTATCCTCGGATTTCTCATGCACGGACAAAGTAAATAAGATGAAGGAAGACGGACCTGTAATGCTGCTAATCTTAATGTATTTATAGTTTACGAAAGGCTGGTTTTCTGCTAGAGTGAATTGTTCGAGTTCGGCTGCCGGCCATAGTGAATGAGATTTTCCAGTGTTTACCTCAGCTTCACCCGGTGGATGGCGGTATTGGTATCTAGACGCACCGTGTCTGTAATCTTGACCAAAAATTTATGATAATGTAAAAACTCTTGTGTCTTGAAATGCTATATTAATGTATTATTTGCGTAATATATCTTACTCTCACTGTAAATGAACTGTTAACTGCTCTCATAGCACTAATTCGTTACCGGATATCGTGCACGGTGTATCCAATTTCAATGCTTCCAGGGCTTGAAAATTACTTCGCGCTATATTAACAAATTCCCTTAAATATTTAGCATTTTCTTTTGTGACAGACGATTTGGAGCTACCCTCGTACATATGTCGCAGCTAGTAACCGTTTGTTCTCATAGCGTTCCACCAGGAGTTTCCATGCGATTTCATAATTTACTTCTACGGTTGGGAGAATGGCTATTAGTGTGTAAGGTTCTCCTTTTAGCGAAGTACGTAAATATTGAAACTTACAAATAGTGCTTATCGACTCGTTATTGTAGATAAGTGATATGAAAATATCTTTAAATGGTGTCCATTCTTCATATTTACCGTAAAATGTAGGCAAGGATATTTTTGGTAACTGTACAGTACTACTATTGTTGCTTGAAAAGGACCCTGAATCCGATTTTTGCTCAAAACTATCTATAAATTGTTGAATCTTGGCCTGTGTATCATAAAAAAGCTCTTCAAATGTAATTCTATGAGTCTCTTGCTCGCCTGTTTCATCCAGTAATTCTATTTGTGATTGAACGTCATCAAATTTAATAAATATTCCCTCTAAAGCTACCAATCTTGCTTTTGCTTCGTGTAAACTAGGCTTGTTTTCCTCTTGAAATTTCTGAATGAATGTCTGAATACGCGTAGCTTGTCCCTTCACTGACGCTCGTTTGTCTCCAGAACAACGCTCGCCGACAGAGGTCATCCTTCAGGCATATGACGGATTTAGGCCATAGCTCCTTGTCTGGTGCATAAATTTGTATACATATGTAATATTTTACTTTTCTCTGCCTACAAACGATATTTTTTAAATTGTTCAGCTAGTTCACTAAACTAACGGTAGAGGAATTTGATGTTTCCTAACATATGCTGCTATCTGGCAAGGGAAAGAGGAACTTCTTGAAATTCGCTTGATTACATGCAACGAACATAAGACACGACTTTTAATTATTTAATTATAAAGTGGTTATCCTTCACTGTTAAAAATTTACATCAAGTTGTTTGGAAAAAGTCAGCAGACAACTAGTTACATGTAACGTGACTAACAAAACTTAGAAACCCTGAGTTTCCAAAAAATATTCAAGCAAAGAATACTTAGAAGAAATTTTCTCTACTATTATGCAGGGTTACAATCTGAATCTCAATAAAACGCGAACCTGCATATCAGTAGAGAAAAGAAGTACTGTGAATAAGGGCCGTTTTCTGCCCTCAACTGATTCTAATGAAATTTTGCACGTACTATTTAGACAGTATGAGAGTTCCTATAATCCAAATCCTATGTCCGTACTACTTCCTGTTATCATGGAAAGCGCATCCAAAAATGACCACTTCCGGATTCTAATTTTTATAGTGTTGTTCAAAATAAATTCTGATATCAACAGAATTGCATAATCTATCAAATCCAAAATTCGTATGGAAAATACTAGTATAATGAGCATGTTACAGCGTAAATCAAAAGACTATATTGTTAACCGTTTTGGAGATAAAAAAATAATTTCCTTATGTAAACGTCAAGTTTACTTATAAAATGCACTTTTCCCATGAAACTTTGTGTTTAACCATCAGCCCCCACTAGTTACAAAACGATACTTCCCTCAAATAATCTCATCTCATGTAGAAGTACGTATTCAAAAATCATTTTGTAATTCTTCAGGTCTGATGGTTGGAACAAACATTTTATACTCTAAAGTTGAGTACTCATGTACAAGAATATGATTGAAATTCAGCTAAATAAACCATCATAGATCTGAAAGTTCTTATGATATCCAAGCCACATTTTGTATGTGTGATTTATATACAGGTATAATCTTCGTTTTCTCCCATCTAAGTCGTCGTGATTTCATTATTCTTATAACATCGGGTGAAGCGTACAGCCCGTAAAGTTCTTCATTATGCAGTCTTCTCCATTCTCCAGTCATCTCGTCCCGTTTCGGCCCGTATATCTTTCTCTAAACCTTATTTTTAAACATTCGTAATTTATGTTCATCTGCTAAGGTCGTACTCCAACTTTCGCTACCGTAAAGCATTACCGGCAGAATTACCGTTCTGTGTATTTTCAAGTTCAGCTTCCTTGATATTAATCGCGAGGTTCAGAGTTTCCGGGCTGAATAGAAACATGCGTTGCTTGATACTAAACGACTTTTTATTTCTTCCGTTACCTCGTTTTTGATTCTTACATATGCTCCCAGATATTTAAATTTGTTTACTTTCTCTATGTTCTCATTTTTTCTTGTGTTGTACCTATTTCCGTTAGTCTTGTTATCATGTATTTTGTTTTCTCTGTGTTTACCTGTAGACCTACGTATCTCATCTGCGCTTCTACTAATACATTGGTGTTACTTTGTAGTCCATCTATATAGTCTATTTCCCTATTAAATCTACATCATCCGCGTATACAATCAGTTGATTCAAACCATTCAACGATAGTCCCTTTTTGTCCCCTTTAATTTTTAAAATTGCATATTCTACCGCACAGTTAAACAGTAGTGGTGACAAGGTATCGCCTTGTTTCAATCCGTTGCGAATCTTGAAACTATCTGACATATTATTACCTATCCGTACTCTGCTTATGGAATCGCTGAGACACATCTTTACTAGTTGAACACGCTTCGTCGGAATTACAAATTGTACCAGGATACTGTATAGCTTTTCCCTTTCAATACAATCATAAGCCTTCTTTAAATCAATGAATAGCTGGTGAACAGTCCCACTGTATTCCCATTTCTTCTCCAAGATTTGCCTCAAGGCGAAAATCTGGTACAATGTGGATCTATTTCTTACAAATCCACAATGGTGATCTCCAGTTATTTCGTCTACGTATACACTTAAGCGAGTTAGAAGTATATTTCTCAATACTTTGTAACATGTTGGGAGTAACGAGATTCCGCGGTAATTATTACAGTTCGATTTATCGCTTTTTTTATAAACCGGAATTATTATTGAGTTTTCCATTCCTTTGTGTTTATCAATTTATGCATTCCTTGATTAGTGCCGTTCCTCCCGCTTTAAATAACTCGGCTGGAATATTGTCTGTTCTGGGTGATTTGAAAATTTTTAATTTCTTTATCGACATTTCGATCTCGATCTCGCTTGGTTTGGGTATCCACGGTTCTGCGCTATAGATTTCAAATTCCTCTGTTTGTTGTGTACATTAAGAAGTTAGTCGAAATAACTTTTCCATACATCGATAATCCGCCTGCAGATCTACGTTTATTTCTAATCATCACTAACCTCGGCTGGTAACCTTTTCTTAACGAGTTTACCCCTTTGTATAGATCTAGTATGTTATTTGTCTTTCTGTTTTTCTCTATCTCCTTAATCTTCTGCGTCATATATTCTCGCTTTTTGTTTCTAAACCCGCGTGTGGTGTTGCGTTTCGCATTATTATAGTGGTTGGTATTTGCTTCGCTTTTATTACTTAGTCATCGTTGTCTTGCTTGCTTTCGTTCCTCATGAAGTTTAAGGCATTTTTCATCAAACCAAGCCTTGTTTTTCTTGTGTTTCTTCACGTTCCTTCGCTGTGCCCTTCACTGTGACAAGATTGCCTCCCACATCTTACTCACATCAATTTCACTATTACTGTCATCTTTATTACTAAATACTAGAGTCGGCTAAGATTTCGAACCTATTTGAGAGTTTGAGTTGGTACTGGGCTTTTACGCTTGGATTATCTAATGGTTTAACTTCGAATTCAAGTTGTTTTGATCCTTTCCTTCCTCTGTTCGCGATGCATAACTTTTCCCTTAGTCTTGTTATCACTAACTTATGGTCGGTGTGACCTTCCGCTCCTCTGTAAGACCTAACATCAATAATATTGGTGTGTCTTCGTCTATCTACTAATACGTGATCGATCTGTTTGAGCGTTTTGCCATCCGGAGATATCCATGTGTATTTACATATGTCTTTGTGCTGGAAGTATGTGCTCTTTATTTGTCTTTCGAAATCGCGAAAGTTATCGGTGTTTTTCCATTGTTGTTGGTCTTTTCGTGAAGACTATATTTGCTTACAGTATGTCTACGTTTTTCCTCCCTACCTACCTAGCTTGAAATCACTCAACACAATTTTCGTATTATATTTCGGTAATCGGACAAACAGCTTTTCTAGCTCCTCGGTCGGAGCATAGACATTTATTAAAACTGTGTTAAACGATCGGGTACGTATCGTAATTTACGATAGTCTTTCGTTGACGAACTCTATATTCTGAACATCCAGAAGGATACTATTCCTAATGAGAAATCCTGTTCCGATATCGTGAGACTGTGTTACCCCATAGTAGAAAGTCCACTTGCCCTGTGGGATGCTATCTTGACCCTCCCACCGAACTTCTTGTATCGCTAATATGTCTAGCTCGTACTTGTCGGTCTCGTGTACCGCCACCTGAAGAGCGCCCGTTCGGTATAATGTTTGTACGTTTCACGTTCCTATTCTAAAGTCTTTCTTAATCCTGTTCTTGGAGCCCCCTGAAGCAGTCCCAGCCCGGAGTTCCGATTGAGGGACTAGTTTACCTCCGGAATATTTTACCCCAGGAGAATCCATCTGTTACTATTTCTTGACATGATTTAGCGATGTAGAGTTGTCAACTCTACGACCTCGCAGTAAAGGTAGACATTCAAGATGTCGTCCTCTGTCCACCTCTAAGCCTTGCTAATTTCATTAACCTTCAGCCTCAGAGTGGTAATAGTGATGTTGCTTCCCCTCACTATGACATTTTTGTATGGGGCTACCTTCCCCTAGCCTTTGTAGATCCCTCTACTAACTGCAAGGCAGCAGTACTGTTTTTTTGGTCCGCCCCGGAATATTTCCGGTACCCACCATATGTGGTCAGCATTCCCCTATCCGCCACCTGGGAGACCTGGTGGGAGACCAGTAACTCCAACCCGGTCAAATAATTATAATTATATAAGTTTTTACCCCAAAATACATTTTTTTTCGAATATCGACTGTTGAAAGTACAGGCATGCGCAAGTAGTTGAAAGTATATGGCAATGTTAGGCATTTTGAAAGCAGGGAAATACAATTAAAATATATCAATAGTCATTTGAAGGGTACAGGTGAGAAAACGACGAAGTCCAAAACAACTTAACATTCAGATATTCGTACCACTGGGGTAGCATCAAAATATGAATTTCTTATTTGAGAATCAAATTGTCCATGTTATGAAGCGAGAAAACGAGAATTAAAGTTTACAAACTAAAACCCAACTGCAAAAAGAAGTACTAAAAAGCAATCTGAATAAAAAATTATTTTATTTGATATGATACTTGACATACTTGTTTACTAATTTCTTCATATCCGCCATGTTGGATTTATTATGATGCCATATGACCTATGACAGAGTGTTGATCAAGACAAATCCAAGGACACATCATTTGTTTAAATCCCTCAAATGGTTTAGGCTGTACGAGGTAACAATCTAGCTTGTGAGATTTATAATTTCTTCATATCTGCCATATTGGATTTATTGCACATATAATTTACATAAAACGCATCCCCAGTTTAAAATTTGTGCTGAGTCTAGCAAACAAATGCTGGATTGTGCTGGAATTGTTGAATTTTAGTTTGTTATACTGGATTTTTTGTTGGATATGCTTGACATGCAAATTAAGCTGTTGGTGTTGGAAATTGGTGCCAGCATAACTGGATAGACTTGCTGGACCAGCAAATTCCAGCAACTATGCTGGCTTTGATTTTTACTGGTTGTGGTGGAACATCATGCTTGATATGCTGTACCAGCAATTAAGCTGGATATGCTGAAAATAGAACCTGCAAACTTTGCTGCTGTAAAGCATAGTTTGCTGAATTTATCTCACCAACCAATACCAGCTGTACATGCTGGTGTTTTTGGTATCTCGGTGTGTGCTGGTGGTGCTGGAATTCATGCTGGATTCCACTATAATTTTAAAGACACTAAGAATAAATTTCAGGGGGTAAAATTCCACCTTCAACTTTATTTTAAACTAAGGGGGTAAATTTCAGGGAGGGGTAAAATTCCGCCTTCCACTATTTTAAACTAAGGGGGTACATTTCAGGAGGGTAAAATTCCGCCTTCCACTATATTTTAATCTAAGGGGGTAAAGTCAGGGGGTAAAATTCCACCTTCTACTATATTTTAAAAGACACTAGGGGGTAAATTTCAGGGGGGGGGGAATTCCGAGTCGAAATTTTAATTAATATTATTACAATTCTAATTTAATCATATGAATCAAAATGTGACAGACTATGTAATAATTAGTTGGGGGTGGGTGAATTTCCGGCCACGAACACGATTCTCAGAGCAACTGTTCCACAAGTTTTGCGACATCACGTTTTTCTCAGGGGGTAGATTTCAGGGGGGGGGGGAATTCCTCTTCCCTTTTGGCACCAATGCACAACTTTTGATGACAACTCGAAACCCCAATATCTGAAAACATTCGGCCCACCCTAGTATCCAGTCAACGAGCAAGCGAATAAGTCCGCTTTTAATCAAAAAGAGAGTCAAGCCTTTCGGCAAAAGAGATCTTTATTATGCATAAAGAATTCATAAACTTTCTGCTCTACTTGGTAAAACCCAACATACACTATACGTGTAGCAGGAACGGTTATGCAATTGCAACATGCAATACTCATCATACAACATAACATCATATAACAATATACAATATCACATCAACTCCTACTCAAAACCTATTACAATTGCTAATAAATTATTTGGATTTTTTTAATAATAAAATTATTCTTTGTTTCTTTCTACATTGACGACAATGCAGAAACTCCCAACGTCCATCAACAGCGCTTAGATTCTTTAACAATTCCGCAAATTCATGCAGACATTACCAATATGCCACCTCTCAGGTTCAACTATACAACATCACGAACAAAAGTATGACGTCATGCCTGATTGGTTGTGCTAGTAAAATATCTCGTTCATATGTCAACATGATTTCGTCTTATTTCTTTTTGTATTTAAACAATAATAATATTTATTATTATGCAATTCAAAATTTCATAATTAATTAATTTTAACAACAATGTCAATAAAGTCTTATAACGTTAAAAGTAAAATAAAATATTTAAACAAGAATTTGTACCTTGCAAACTTTCCCACACTATGTTTCAAAGAAACCATATTATATTTCGAATATATTAACTTAAAAGGCACATAAGCCACATTTTTCACTTATAGTTTTAGAATTAATCGAGACACCACTTATATCGAGACATCACATTCGCCGCTCTCATAACTGCAGGGAAAACACGCCTTTTCTAAGCAAGAACCAATCAGGTTTCAGTTACGTATTACGTAATTCAAAAATTGAACTACCCCATAGTCAAAGAGAAGACTTACTGTCAACCATTTTAAATTCAAACATTTTAATAATGGATTTCACACTACAGGAAGGAGACTACAACAACTTATGAATTTGCTTCGTGACAGCAAAGCACTACAAGTATTGCAATATTCCAATACGCATACAAGTAAGTAGCAGTCGCAGACGATAAGGTGAACGGGGCGTGAAAAATCCCACGTTTTTAGGTTAGTACTCAACAACCAGCCAAGATGATGTTTAGAAACTTCTGCAAGAATACGCACCAAGAGATTGAGTGGTTAGAAATGTTAAGGCATTCATGTGCGGATGCAACCAGGCTCTTACTGAAGTGTCCGTCTGTAAGAGTTTGTACCCAAAGAAATCGGAAGGTTATTTCAACATCGAAACTCACTGACTCCTTGTCCATCCGGAAAACGATCTAGTCGGGGACAACCTGTATCTCGCTCGCTATCAATATACAATAGATGACACATGGGTTACTCTCTTACTTATGAAGCAAATTGTGAAATTAACTTTGAAGGCAGCCAGAAATATGTTTCAGAAAGCTCAAAATGGCGAAATTAAATATGGTGCCGGACGTGGACAAATTAACTATCTTTTTTTCTCGAGGACCGTTCATTTTAGAGGAAAGTTTATTTGTCAAAAATGGTCAGTACGTAATAGTGAAGAAAATTTGTAATTTTAATTTTTGATAGTGCTAACAAATTCCGATATAAATTCAATATGGCTTCCAAGAACCACGTTATGTCCAGATATTTATCATTATCCTTAAAAATAAGATTGTTTCGAATAAATGTTATTCAGACAGAGTGTTCACTGTGAAATTCTTTACAACACCCATACATTTTCATTTTGATAGTAATTGTTGTTTTCAAGTAAAACTCACGTTAACTACGAAAAATTCAATATTACACATCTGAAATTATTAATTTGACATTAAATTTATTATTGTGGATAATGAAAATAGATCTGAAATTTGCATTAGAAATATATCTGTATATTTTAGTGTTGGACGAGGCTTGAACCCCGAGCCTTTCAATTACACCAGCATACCAAGTCCTTAGACCGCCACTCGTTTTCCCTTTTATATATAAGAGAGAAAACGGGTGCCGGTCTACGGACCTTGCCAGCATACAGATTCTTCAATTTGAGTTTGTCTCCCTCTGCACATGTTGTTTTATTGACAAGTGTAGTGTATTCACCTCTACTGTATATATACCGTATGTATAGACGGATTTTCTTGTGTAGCTTTGAGTTTACTGTGCTTGTTCACTATCTATGACCTTATTTTCACTTGCATCTGCGCGTGTGAGGTGAGGAGGATTATACGCTTTGTGTACATTGTGTACACACTCCCTGTCAAGTGTATGTTTAATATATAGAAATAGCCCTTTATTAGTTTGTGTGAGTACGTACATTATGTATACATCTTTTGCCGAGTAGATTCGTATCGACAACATTTGGGGATTTCTCACCAGTTTATCGGGTTTCCGTTTTCAATATACTAGTTTCAGATCCATTTCTTTTTGTGAATGGTTTTAGAGTTTATTTTCTATTTAAATTATCACTCATGGTTTTTGAATGTTTTAATTTTGCGATCACCCATCCACTTTTTGTCTCAGTTGCTTGATTTTTGTTGCATTTGTGGCCTTTTCTCTTTCCTTTTAGGGATTGAGGTTTCTATCGGTTTCTTTGATGGTGTTCAGATTCTCTGAATTCTGTAATGCTATACTTCAATTAATTAATTTAGTGTCTTCGATCTCATGATTTCCTTCATCTATCTTCTCTTGGATTTGCTCGTAAATTTTGGTCCTTATGCAGGACCAGTTTTATCTTCTGCTTGTGTATTTTTGTAGGCTGTTAATGCAATTCTATTATGCTGTCTGTCTTAGATAAATCCAATATATCGTCCGTTATTTTGTGTGAAGTTTGCTTGTGTTAGGTACTGTTAAAAATTGCTAGGCATATTATACGTGAACAACGTTGGGTCTTGTGAAATCAACACCCTATATTATCTTAACTTTTTCTCAGAAGTTCTGGATTAGTTTGTTCTCATAGTTTTGGTAGTACTCTACTGGGGGGAAATCTATGTTTCCACCTTTCGTTCTCCTTTTAGTCTTTTTTGTCAACTAGTTCCAAAAGTTCTTTTAATAATATTTCAACTATTCTCTTCTTGTAGTCTATAGCAATAAATCATCTTCCCATTTGTTTTGCTCTTTTAATTACATTCTCTTCACTGTCTATAATTCTTTTCAGATATAATCCCTGAGTGCTAGTCAGTCAGTTTAAGGGTGGTTGTATGTGCCTGGTCTGCGTATAAATGTTTATGTATCGTGGGTAGGTTTACAATATACGTTCGTGTCGTCTCTTCTTTATTGTAACGTCCAGGAACTTACTCTTAGTTTGGCTCGACTCAAGTGTGAACTTAAATATTTCTGTATTCTTGTGGAACATGCGTAAGTTCTTCTTCCGTCACAGGAAAAATTTCTATGACGTCATCTACGAATCTATATTCAAGTATATGTTTCACGTGGCCTTTACCAGTCAATGCTAATTCAGAATCTACCTAAATGTTGCATACGCCACAGAAATAGAGATGCTCCAGTAGCAGTGCCTTTCTTTTGAAGGAATTTCTTGTTACCAAAACCAACGTAATTAATATATATTAGAATATCCAGATGGGTCAATGGTAGAGCGCTCACCTCCGGTACCAAGGATCATCGGTTCGATCCTTGCTCATGCCATGTGGGTCTTGTCGGGGACAAACATCGTATGGGTGGGTTCTCCCGTTTCCTCCCACTTTCTTCATTCCACCAATTCATCCCGTCATCATCCATCCGACCTGAGTCAAAAGTTGGCCAAAGGTCTTAAAAATTTAAGTCAAATTCAAATTAGAATATCCAGACGAATGTTCACTACTCCTGCATACTGTCATTCGTACTTAGGAGTTTTAATAACTTGAAACTATCTCTATCCTCCATGTACTTTCTATGGTTCAATATATATTTTTTTAATATATATAATGTGTAATGTCTTTGGATTATTTCTTTTAACTCTTCTGATTTTCTTCTCCTGTATACAATGGCTTGATATGTCTGGATCCATATTCCTTTTCTTGGAATTTGAGAGGCCCGTTCTGTATTTTGTTAATTTTGTTGTATGTCACATAGTCTCTAGTAATTACTATCCAGGTTGTGTCTGATAAGTTTCATAGTCTTTATAAGGGCCATCATAGTATTTGGTTTAAGTATGGGGTAGAACGAAAGTCCTTTCTCTATTCGGTGTAGTCAAATCTCCTTTGCCAGGAGATATATATGAGGGATTTATGCATTTTGATTTTCTTAGTTGTGCGTTTACTTCTTTTCCCCGTCCTTTTTCCATGCAAATTGTGGAAGTTCTTGGGTGTAAAGTTTCCATTTATTACAATGTTCTGTTTGAGTGCAAGACATTTTTTTCTTTTTTCAGAATAGTTTATCTGCCTCCAAAAGAGCAGGTGTTTTTATATTACAGTTTTACTTTTTCTATGGTATCCCCACAGAGTACGTCCTTCCTTCCTCTTTGGTCGCGGTGCCTGCTTGTTGTCCCTCAGGAATGATCTCTTT
This sequence comes from Lepisma saccharinum, assembly GCA_022664845.1. Classification (NCBI taxonomy): domain Eukaryota; kingdom Metazoa; phylum Arthropoda; class Insecta; order Zygentoma; family Lepismatidae; genus Lepisma; species Lepisma saccharinum. The sequence goes on from JAGDQP010010988.1 coordinate 43,581, forward strand.
CATTTGGGAGTAAGCGTCACTATTTTGGAATCTTGTTGGTTGCTTGTGTTCGTATATTAAGATTGAGGAATATTAATTAGACTTTATTGTGGACGACAGTGGACAACAATGGCGAATTCTCATGGCAATTACTTTTGATTTAGCGTTAGTCTTGATTGGCACCCTGATCTGATTTATGTAGATAACCACATGGATGACGAATAAATAAAGGCTTTAGAATACGATATTGGGATACTGCTATTATTACTTACTTCATATAAATACAAATATATTAATTGGCGACCAGTTAAATGTTCAGACCCATGAGAGATTGGGAAAATTGCGAATACACAATTAGCGTTTCATTTGTTTGATCTCAATGATAAACAATGGAACAGAATACAAGATCACAAAATTCCGCCAAAGAGATTATGGTTGCAGAACAAGAAGAACAAAAAGACCGCAATGTAATTTCAAATGTACAATTTAAGGAGAATGCTTGGGAAAACTTATGGATCAATAACATATTTGATTGCAGTTATAAAGAATCTCCTGCTTATGTAGTCTAAGTAAGTGTATATGAACAGTTATTAGATTTGAAGGTGGATAGTGGCGCTTTCTACAACGTTATAGATAAAGAAACAATTCGAAGACTACAAGTAGAACATCAAATATAATATTGTAAGATGATTTTACATACCTTGACAGAGCAAGTGTTGAAAGTAAGGCATGATACCAATGGTGATGGTATATAAGTAAAAGTTCTTCATGACACTTCCAGTGAATTACAAATACCAATTTTGGGTCCCTCTGGAATGGATATTTTGTTTGGGGATTGGAGACGAAGATTGTTTGAAGGACAAAAGTACTCGACAAGAAAAATGTCCAATACTTCAGTTGAAGACATACAATGATCGTATAATAGTTCAGCTCAATTAAATTAGAAACCATAAGCAACGCAACAATTATTCATTTGAACAAATAGATATAAATTGGGAGCGAATAAGTAATGTTGTGGATAAACTTCCGAGATTGGTAATATATTAAGTACAAGAATGAAGGAAGATAGTGATCGTTCAAATAACAGTAACCAATCTATTGAATCAAAGACTGAAGCAAAAATGGGTCTAAATAACAGTAACCAGTCGGTCGAGCAGAAAGATGAAGATAAAATGGCTATAACTTCCATCGAGGAGTTTATAAAGAGTATAGGACATAGGAATTTCCTTCAGCATTCAAGAATGATAGGAAGTTATTTGGCAAGATTGGTTGAAACAAGGTCTAGTTAAAGAAGTGAAGAAGGATATAAGGCTTGTGATGGAAGATCAGATGTTGTAGATAAGCTGACAATACAATTAAAGAGTTTAAAGATATTGATAAACCAATAAGAATGAATATGCAAGAGGGAAAGTCTTGATTTCACCCAGGAGGAGGGCTGTAGTGTTAGATGACTATTAATTAGATTATATTATGGACGACAATGGACAACAATGGCGAATTCTCATGGCAGTTACTTTTGATTTAGCGTTAGTCTTGATTGGAACCTTGTTCTGATTTACGTATATGACCACATTGATGACGAATAAATAAAGGCTGGCTTTGGAATACGATATTGGGATACTACTAATATTACATACTTCATATAAATACAAATATATTAGCTTGTAGCTTCGTTTTCAGGAAGTTCAACGCGACATTCCACTTTCTCCGTAACCTCTGAAGAAAGCGTCTCTCAATCGGAATATGAAGGGAAGGCGCTTCATACACGCGCGACCAGTGATATGAGGTAGCATCGTTAATTACTGTGTTGTGTAGACAGAATTTCGAAATCACTATTCACAATTTGTTAGCGTATTTTGCAGGCCATTATATAATTATATATATGCAATCTCCCCCCAACAAAAAACAGAGAGGAAAAAAGACCAGGATTGTATTCTGGACGCCTGGTCTAAAATATCTCACAACACCCTGTTTCACAGATTAGGGAGCATAGGAGCTTCTCGGAGTGCCGGAATCCTGGAAATCCGAAAATCTCTAGGGTTGGGGAGAACGAACAACTGCTCGTGCTGCACGACCTTTAAAGTGCACGAAGCATATTAAGAGACAGGGGTGTAAGGTGAGTCCTAAAATAAAAATAATAATTTGCTAGCGTGGTCCAGTAGATAGAACGACAGCTTGCTGGCTGGAAAAGCCTGGTTTGATACCTGGCAGGGTGAAGATGTTTTTTGTCTTTTCTATAAAAACATTTCCATATGGTCATATTTATTAATAACATATGCTTTCTTGTTCCTTTTCGTATTTTCAATATTTTGATAAACAAAATTTTACTTTTAAAAAAAGCCCTCTCCTGATTCTTCGCTCACAAGGTTGTCTTAACACACATTAATGCGATAAATACCGAACTCAGTTGCCGGAAGCTTGTTTTGTTAATTTAGTCACGCTACTACGAGTTTCCATATTCCCATCGGAAGACTGTCGTCCTCCAAACCAAAGCAAGCCTTGTACTATTCTTCCAACTTTTGATATTAACTGTCTTTAGTTGTTGATGATCTCGTTGATACTAAATTTTGCTCTCCTCAGAATAACGGTGATGTTATCTTCGAAGTGGTTGGTACTTTGGTGAACTCAACCAAACTTAAGTCAGGACTCTGGAATACTGTTGAGGGTCTGCTATCTTATATTCCTTTCCTGTTCTCTGACTCGTAGTGCTGGGCAAGGTGCCGTTTGTATAGCAGCTGTGCACAGTTTTAAACATTCTTCCTGGTCAACTCTTAACCTATAGTTTGGCCTAGAAGAACCAGTTTGGTCCCAGTTGGCTTGCTGGGGGCTTCCATAGGTTCAAATTCGCTATTGTGCTTCTCTCTTTACTCTGTCCTTGTTGTCTAGCCTTTAAGTCTAATATGGCGTCCATGGAGATTTCTACTTCAAGTACAGTATGTCCACGTTGCACTAAAAATTACAAGTTTTACAGGATCGCGTTTTAGATAAGACTGGGTTTTGTATTTAGAAGTATGTGATCCACCGAGTGTAGTAATACCAACGCTATAAAAATTTCCACTTTTCACAAAGTTGTTTCAGTAACTTCCACCTTCAGCTCGGATCCCAGGATGCTAGGGCCACAACTATTGTGAACTCTATAGGCAGGGCTTCAGTTATCTGCAGACATAGCTTCTTGCATAGGTATCTCTTTGTAATCCCCGTGATAAACTCCTCGCTTTTTTCAGGAAAACGTGCGGGAATACACTATACTCGTCACTAAGAAAGTAGATACAGAAGGAGACAATCTCAAATTAGAGAATCTGTAGCTGGTGTGAACGCCAAACTCGGACTTCAATCCTCGCCCAACACTGAAATATTCTGATATATTTCGAATGCAAATTACATATCTATTTTCATTATTTACAATATACGCTGCCTGAAATTTTTGTACATAGAGTTTTCTTAGTCTGAAATGTAGAAATAGCATGTCAAAATAGCAATTTTAGGTGTGTGTAATATTGAAAGTTTTGGAGTTAACGTGGGTTTTACTCGGAAATGACAAGTACTGTCAAAATGAAAATGTATAGCTATTGTTAAAATTTTAACAATGAACACTATGTCTGAATAAAATTTCATCGAAACTGTCTCATTTTTAAGAAAAATGCACATATTTTTGGACATAAGGTGGTTCTTGGTGACCATATTGAATTTTTTTCGAAAGCTGTTAGCACTATCAAAAATATTTCAATAACATTTTTTTATTATTATGTAATGAACAATTTTTGTCAAATAAACTTTCAATAAAATAAACGGTCGTCAAGAAAAAGTACTAAATACCAGAGTGAGTCATATGTTCGTAGCGTTGGGTGACCCCGCCCACTCGATGCCGGAAAACCATGTGCAACGTGTAGAACAGGTGAAGGTGGTGGTGGCAGAAAGCGTGTCACGTGTGTCTGATCACAGCGCTAACGGTGTTTGGAAGAAACTAGGCGTTGAATACACAGTTGGCAGGACAATGGCTGAGGAGAAACTTGTGTGTCGTGTGCTTCTGCGCCATTACTGGAAAAAGGGGTTGAATGCAGCAGCAGCAGCCAAGGAAATTTGTGCCGTAGATGGTGAAGGTACTGTCCACACGTCCACAGTTAGAAAGTGGTTTCAACGTTTTCGGTCGGGTAACACCAGTCTTGATGACAAGCCCAATAGTGGACGTCCTGTGACGAAGAATATCGATGCCCTCCTGAACGCTGTTGAAGGAAACCCAAGAACCAGTACCCGTCAGCTGGCAGATGAGGTCCAGACATCACAAACCAGTGTCGTTCGTCATCTGCATCAACTTGGGTTTCGCTCCAGGCAACCGAGAATGGTTCCCCATGATTTGACTCCCGCTCAAGCTCAACAACAACATGTGACCCTGTGTGAAGAACTGCTTCGAAACCCAACTAACGACAGGTTTTGGCGGGGGATCATCCGAATAATAAAAAGTGGATCTTTCTTCGTTATCCTGACACCGGAAAACAATGGATTCAACCAGCTACCGAGGCGCAGCCAGTGGTTCAAAGAGGGCGGTTTGAAGAGAAGACAATGCTGTGTGTGTGGTGGAATTTCGAAGGTCCGGTGCACTGGGAGCTCGTTCCACATGGTCGTTCCGTAGATGGGACATTGTATGCTTAACAGCTGCAACGGGTATACGACAATCTACGCCGTCGTTATCCAGCACTGGTGAACCAAAAGCAACTGCTTCTCCAATTTGACAACGCTTCATGCCACAGGTCAAGAAGAGTCCGCCAGCATATTGCGGACATGGATGGCGTGGACATTATACCACTCACCCCCTACAGCCCCGACCTTGCGCCATCTGATTTTCATCTGTTTCGTTCCATGGCACACTTCCTGCGGGGCAGACAATTCCATTCGGTGGATGATGAGACAACTGGCATTACTGAGTTCTTTGCTTCAAAGCCTGCAGCCTGGTATCGTCAGGGACTTGTGTCACTGGTGGTACGTTGGAGAAGGACCATACAGTGCGATGGGATGTACTTCGCCGAATATGCTTCTGTGGTACAATGGTAGGCGGGTGCTGCACATTATCCATGAAAACGCTATGAACATATGACTCACCCTGGTATGTCTGCGTCGGATAGGCTACCATATTTAATTTCGCCATTTTGAGCTTTCTAAAACATATTCCGGGCTGGCATCAAAGCTAATTTCACAATTTGCATCATAAGGAAGATATTAAGTCATGTGGCATATAAACCTACTGTACGTTGATAGTAGGCGAGATAGTTTTTTGACAGTTTTCCCCTTTACTACTCTGTTGACGATGACCTCTGACCTAAATATGGATGCCAGGACTCTGGCGGGGAAGGAGAGCAAAAAAGTACCGTGTTCAGGAGAAGACGTCAAGTTTAAGAGTTTACGGTTTTCACGCTGAAATTAAGTGCTGCCGACTACTACGAAACAATTCACTGGTGGATAACGGCAGAAACAGAACCAACACCAAGATTGTGTCCACACAGAAATAAAAGAAAACATCAAGACAAGTACATTGGTACAATTATGAAAAAAATCACTCGAGAGATGTTCATGTCACACAGCAGAGGTATTCATTAATTACAGAAGCAGTATCTAAGATGATCGGCTCCGACATGAGAAATATATTTGTAAAGACGATAGTAAGATCAATCGAACGAATGTCCAAATTTAGTTCGAAGATAGATTGTCGGTGTGTAAATGCAGTGTAACATTTACAATTAACTAGCTTAGTAGGAACTCGATGTTCCTCCAGCTTCTTGTGGTGATTTCTGGGTGTTTTCGCTTCTTTAAAGCGAAAACTTAGTAAACAGATGCACACTTCTATTACACTAAAACTCGGAATATGGTTAATTCACTCCTTGACTTCACGCATCATATTCTAAAGTCGAAAAGGCACTGACCAGGAACCTCCAAGTCCCACTGAGCGAGTTATGCGGGTTGCATATTCGCCGCAATAGTCAAACTTCAAACCCGATGCGGCAGCACAAGGAGCTGTGCCAAAATAATCTCTCTTTTTTTTTTTTTTGTCTCTCTTATGGGTAGCAACTTTTGCGCAACTTTGACCCACCCTAATGTAGCTACAGTCAGATCCAAAATTTGTACCTAGTTAGAATTTCTTTTCTGAACAATTTTCGAATGAATAAACTAATTTGAATACAGTTTTCTGTCACGTACATAAAATCTTATTCACTTTAAGTTACTTACATAAAATCATACTCTCTGAAAGGTATATGAAACCGTTCTCAAATCGATTTATCCATTCCAAAGATAATCGGAGAAGAAATTTTACGACTAAGTATAACATTTTGGCACTGACTATTCAATCAGTCAAAGCCATATACAGAATGTTTACTAGTTCTCACGTATGTTTACTTGTAATTGTTATGAGCATGTACAAACACAAAATATTGTTGCTAAGGAATAAAAATGTCATAACACAAATGCATGGTACTTCAAAAAACTCTTGTAGCAGAAAAAGGCTTGGCAACACTGTTTGATTACTTTCCGTCCGAGTTGTAATTAAATTTCGTAGCAACGAAACGTGACGGTTCTTTGCAGACAGACATCTCCCGTCTCTAGCCACAAAGGAAGAAGGTACGGAAAAGAAGTGAAAAAAAGAGGTGTTAGAAAGTAAGGGAAAAAATGGAACGAAAACAAATGAGTTACACAACACGTCTTCTATAAAGAAAGAGATGCAAGCAACACTTAGTGGGAAAGGTAGGAGGGGGTTGTGAGGAGAAGAAGCTTGATGAAGACTAAGTTCCGTGGACACCAGAGGACGTTAATTGCTCGTCGGGCTTGAAAGCACGAGTGGCGCATATGAATTTAGGACAGCTAATAACGGAGCCTCTTTAATTGACCGGGGTAATGAATGCTGGTGGGAATTGTTTCTGGAGTGAAGTCCTCCACTGATGGATGACCCTCGGAGGCTGCTGCTTATTGCGAACGGAGAGAAGAGACATGCATGGAACGTGAGAAGCATTCCACAGCCATGCATATTCCATTACGCGGAAGATGTCTTCTCTTCAATGCTCCTTCAAACTTTGTGGAATGTTGGTAACTACCAACTTTTTGTCAATACATCTCCACAAAGGCAGAAAGATGAAAAAACACATTAGAGAGGATAACATGGCATTAGGAAATTGGATTATAAAAGTTTGAAAGTCGTTAGTCATGAATACGTATTTCTCTTTGCTTTGTTCGGTTTTACTCAGAGCATATAGATGTTGTTGGTTTTTTTTTTTTTGTGTTTTTTTTTTTTACAAGTAAAATTGTCAACTCATCCATTGATTCCGAACCATGTTGGTTTAGGGTGCCGCAAGCGGGAGTGAAAATGTAGTTAGCCTTATAGTAAGCAATGTTACAAGTTCGGGCACATTCCATCCTGATGTATCAATTAATTTGAGAAATGTTGCGGATTATCTGTTTTAATAGATTGAAGAATGCACTTATCTTATTTCTAGCTACAAAATTTGATCATAAGTGGAAAAGTTGAATTAACTTTCAAACCTACTGAGTCATAAATACATACTTTGTCTGATATTTTGCATACATATTTCTCAATAATATTGACTTTAATGAAACGTCTAGTGTTTTATCATTTTACAGGAATTTCCATAAATAAAGAGTACAGGAAAAGAAGGACGGATGTTCATTTGTTTAAAATAGTTTTGAGTTTGCACATGTAATAAGTACTACACGATGATAGCTAACCGCTAAGGAAGTTTCAATTCAAAATCTCAAATAATCCACGTTTCAATAATATTAAATACAGGAGAGTAAATGGGAGAGTTACACTTTAAAATGCGTTTTACGAAAAGTCACTTTTCTTGAATATCCCCCTTCTTTCTCCGTACTCTTCAACTTACAAAAAGCACTTGTATTTAAATTATTATTTTTTCACACGCGGTTTACAAGAGAATATGGAAGTTGCAAATGCAATTTAATACACAAGAAACGACAGAGATAACTTAAAATCTAGGCAACAATAAAGAGCAGTGCTGTTACCGCTCATAAAATTTATTTTATCTTAGCAACATGAAAGAGCATTCGTTGAAGCTTTTTGGTGTTGTATTGCTCGTAACAATACAAACGTCCAAACTATATTAGAATTATTTCTACATACGCTCCATCTTGTTGGGGAGACTACTGGTTCTTTAAAACGTTGTATACATTAAGAAATAGTCTTTTTCGTTAATGAGTTACCATTACATCAAGGTGAAGGATTTGAATAAGACCGTTCATCAATATTTAAATTAAAATAGTGACCGTCTCCTCCCAACATGCTTTCCTGGACGTGTGTAGCATCTCCTTTTATTGTATCGCCCAGGCAACACTGACGGAAGTCAGACCTAGAACGCCAACCTAGAAGTGGCTCTAATCTTGTCACCACCCCCGGCAGAATGACGTCACCTGAATAACCTCCAACCTAGCATTCGTCTATTTCACAATACAAAAGAAATACCACAACAAACGACGGCAAAAGAAAAGAAAAAAATTCATAATCGGACTTCGTAGAAGAGATAAAATATTCACATTTATATGCATTATAACAAAATGCCGTGAGAGTGAAGGCAGAGTACCGAGGCACTACCCCACTTCGGGCTTACATTCGTAATGCACATCTCATAGACGATTAGCATGCATGGAAATAGAACCGAGAAAAAAAACTAAACGAGATGCACTAAAATTTGCAGCATCGACTGACGAAACCCAGAGAAAAATTAAAAGTAAAATAAAAAAGATAAAAAAGATGGGGAGAGACAGTGTGTGTGTGAGTGCGCGGAGGCAGCAGGAAAGTCATACTTAAACACGTTTGAATTGCACATGCAAAGGCACCGAAATCAAAGACAAATCACACTGACCGTTGCACGGTGGGAAAACGCAGGAGCCTCAAGCCCAAAGCTCATAGGCGGTGCAGAAAAAGAACTAGGAAGAAAGCTGGCGCAGGGAAAGAAACAAGAGATCTATCGCAGCGCAGAAACGCAGAGCAAAATAACATAAGATTCGGAGTCACAGCAATCAACACACTTCAGAACTACTTTGGTTTCAGTGGCCCACAAAAGCTCAACCCAGCCTCATCCTTAATAATCCTCTTCTCCTTTACTCACCTTTCCCCTATTCACACATATCTATAAACAAAAGAACAGTAATAGAATTACCAGGTGGGATCCGGGTCGGAAAACTATCAACGACTCTACGCAATAAGAAATTTCCAGTCTGAGGCGCTTCTTACACCTCCCAAAACAACAACTACAATTCTACACGAGGAGCCTACAGCCATACCTCGTTCTTCCAGGAACAAAACCCTAACATTTTCAACCCCACTTATTCTAAGTAGTTGTGAAGGTACTCTGGCATTTCTACAACTGAAATTCAAAAGTTCAAAAACTATCGCATTCAACTTAAGTAAAACAATTCGAATTCTAAAGCAAATGAATTTGGGGGGAAAAATCTTTATACGCATTGAAAATTGGAGTAACGTAAATTATCTGACACTGATTTCAGATTCTAGTGTCAGGGCACCTTAATGTAAAATTTCAGACCTCATACAGGTCACCACAAAACTTTACTATACATTGTATATGTACTTGTTAGGCTTGCAAGGTAACTGTCTCCGGTGGGACACGAGAATCTGCATGAAACTTGCACAGTGTGTTGATGATGTGCTCAAATGTACTCTCCAGTAGCTCTAAGTTTCGCAAATTCGCGGTACGCGAGTTAGAGGACTTCATTTTCTTTAAACTTTGCTCTGAACGCGTGAAAGGTAGGCAGCACTTCATATATTTGTGCTGAAGTTATGCATTTCACTTACACTTTTATATAAAAGGTTGCCCTGAAGATAATTTAAATATTTGGATTAAAGTTGTTGATGAAATTGACGTGTTAATTAATTACTCTGATCCCTGCCAAATGCGAATATTATGTAAATACAGGGTGACTCAAAGGAAACACCCTATCCCGTTAATTTCGTAACCAATTGATTTCCAGTAGGAATCCCGACACACGCCCCTATTAATTTAAAGGTAATATGTTCTTTTGATACTGTGTTGTTTTAACTTTCTGTGGAGATGGTGAAACAGATTGTCGAGTTGGGTTCGTGATATTGAGTCATTCGTGGTTTGTTTATTGGTATTGTGTTGTCAATGGAGGGAACAGAAAACGACTGTAAACATGTACAATCTGTATGTAGTCCTTTCTCTTTTGAGAGAAACTAATTTTGAGTTTAATGACACCTCGTCTACTGTTTTCGATCAAAGACTTTCGGAAGCGTTATACAACTATGTAATTAGTAAATGTTCTGGTGATTCTATCTGTTTCACTTTATAGTATTTGAGAGTTCCAAACGCAGTTTCTCGCCAAGTGTTCAAAGAAAATAGTAAATGATCACATGCTTTTGTAAATAGAAACTAAAGACCATTGACATGATGTGTCACTTGGCCCATTTTGTCACTTAAGAAAAATTCACTTTTTGCCACTAGACTATAATAGAAAGGTTAAGATCCTGATATGTCTGATGAAACCAAGTAGTTAGTTAGTTCGTGAAACTGTAACAGTTTCTAGTTTTTAATTAAAACGTATTGCTTTGCTCAGCTATTACGC
>JAGDQP010010989.1:0-54171 GCA_022664845.1 Lepisma saccharinum
TTTTTTTAACGTATAAATGGGTTAGTTACTCAATGCAATATGTGTTTTCACAATACGTCTTGTATCATTGGTCAACCATCAAAAATCATCTTTCACTACCACGCGAGGTAAGGTTCACAACTAGCTGTGTTTAAACCGATATAATATGCAATTTTATTACTGTACCTGTTATTGAGAAAACAGCTTTACTTTCAATAATAGTTTATCACCGAGCGGCCGTAGCTGAGTTGCTAGAGCGGAAGATTTTGGACTTAGATGAGTGGCTTAGCAATCGGAAGATTTTGGGAACGATCCCATCGGCCCCCGATGCGGACAATTTTTTTTCTGTCCCCCAGAAAAATACCGGGATGGTTCCTACAAACTAGGCCCTGGACAGGGCCGACTACCTTGGAAAATCCTTCCCTCATCCTATCCTGGCCCGAGCCTGAAATATCTACAGGCAAATACAAAAATCAAATCAATAATTCATCTACTTTTCAATTTGTATTGAAAATAAATTTGTTTTCAATGAAACTGAATCATTTATCGAGTTCTGAATTTCTTTAGTACAACTTGCTCTCACTATTTCATAAATGTTATACTTATTTACTTACTCTATGGCTTACAGAATCGCCGTAGTAACACACGTTCTCCACAGCTCATGGTGCAACTAATGGTAGACCATGAGCAAGATCAAGCCAGTTTTCATCACAAACACCTACTTCACGAAAAAGTATAAAAAATGGACGGGTCGTTAATTAGCTACGATTACACTAATTTTTCAAAGTAGTTAAGAAACTTCTTGTCTTCAATGTTGTATTAATCAACTAGACCTCTGTAGGCATATAATGTACGAGAGATGACAATCGGTTTTAAGCTTTTTCTGAAGTTGGAGTGATGCAAACATGTTTTCAGATTCTATTTATTGTGGAAATTTAAACATTAACCGGTAAAACAATTTTGCGCACCAAGAAGTTAAAACGCGTTGATCTGTGACATATCACCGTGGCTCAATCGGTGCCGTCACGGACTTCAAAATGTATCTCCAATCAGCGGACTCGATGGGTTCACGTTCCCAGCGGCCAACCATCTTAACTGAAGTTTTCCCTGGTTGCGAAATTTCTTTTTCCAAATACTGAAAAATCTGAACTAAGCACCGGAAGTATTATTACTACACACAATCAGGGGCCGCGTGAATCAAGGAAATCCGATCTGATAAAACAAATGAAGTGAGCATTGCGTCAGATTACACATGAAAATGAACGCCGTTAAGTGGGGTTTGATATCATGGTTGTTATCTCGTCACTAATTAATATCGGATTCATCCTAAGCAGCTCAAATCTGAAAATTCAAGTTCCTAGGTGAATGTGAGTATCACATACTCACATTTAACAGGTAAAATGCATGGTTAGCGCAACTTGCTCCTACAATTTTCGTAAAGTGTTAAATAAATAGAAGTTTTTATAATGTTTAAGTTTCTGATTGTAATTGAAATTATTAAAATAGTGAACTCAAGACATTTCATAGAATATTATTTCAAAAGTGCGCCAAATCCGCAGTCAGTGTGTGTGTTCACTCTTTATGAGGGTAATGTATGTGATAGATACAGAATATTACTTTCCATTGAGATCAAAACAGGTAGCACCGAGATAATTCTTGTAATGGGGTTTGAAGCACAGAACCTCGGAGAAGTAGCGGCGCAACGGGGGCGGCGAGCGGGGGCTCCGCTCCTCAACAGTGGGACGATATCGAAAAAAACTTGAAAATAACCACAAAATTAAAATTTAAAAAGTAAGCTCGAAAACAATCTTATGCTGTAATAAAATGTCCAACAGACACTAAACTACTTCGTTTTGTAATTCTGAAACGCATAATCATTAGTACATGTCCGCTCAAATTTGCCCATTTTTTTAAACATTTTTGGAACGCGGTTATGATATTTTATGTCTTCATCAGAAATTAAGGCAACTAATTTGTTATGTAAATATGGTAGGTAGAGCCGTTGTGAAGTGTTTCAGCGCCCGAGAAATATATAGAAAATGCCGCCCCCGTTTTTATTGGAATTTTATTTACTTCAATTTTAATATATTGTATAGGAATTGAAGAAAGAAACGCAATAATGTGCATGCCACTTAGCCTATTACATTTTCATACATTTTGCGAAAACAAATATTATAACAACTCCAATTGCCTGTGATTTGCATAAAATAAAACGAACTTTTTTTTCCAACCTAACATTTTTTTTACTTTACTTTATTTGCTTACTTTATTTGAATTTCTAGTACATATAGTTTGAGACGCCCAAAAGCTTTGGCACCGAATGCATGTGTCTCACCCTTACTAAGGTACTGATTTTTCGTTGATATAAAGTTTAGAATAAATACTTTTACGGTATCCAACATTTAGTTGCCACTAGCTGCAATCTTTTACGTAAAACCTCCCCAAACGAGAAAACGCGTTACACGCGTAAATACTTGGCGATGATCCGTATACAATCCGTATCTTTTGTAAATGAAAGACAACAGAGAAGTAAAGGACTGGTTAACAGTAGTAACGATGTACTGAAATGGGGTGGAAAAGGAGCTGGTGTGCAAGAGTAATGTATTAGACTTATTACAGGAATAGGATGGAAATGTGACCCACGCTCTGACTTCTAAGGTGCAAAAGATCGTATCATATCTTCCATGAGTTTTACCTCTAAAAAGGTATATAAGTCTTTCAGAAGTGAAGATTGCACACTTAATTAGCCTTAAGCTCTTGAGAACAAATTGAAAAATTTTCTACGATTTAGTATGCGTAACATGTCTACTACTACTACATAGTTAACGAAAAAAACGAGTCCAAACCAAAAAATAAAATGCAATCACAAAATACTGATGGCCACATTGGTTCACGATAACATGTGCGCACTATTCGGGCGCACAATGTGACGACCACCACAAAAGTATACGGGATATAGCATGTTTCATCTTAGCGAAAGCGCTAAAAATAAGCTGCTTAACGGTTTGCTTATATCAAGTTGATTTCTTCATAAGTTGGGCTATCATGAGGTTAATTAAATGAGTTAATGAGGTCTCCCCAGGAACAAAACAAACAGTGTTTCTTCCAGAAGATTTTATCAGGGAACTCGTGGGGGTGTCACGAAAATTATAAATAATTCATATTGACTCTAATGTGCTAAAGATTTAAAACAACAATAGGTTTTGATATTCCATAACAATGCGTTGTACTTCCTTACTTAACCCCATAGGAACGTGAAAAATATGTGCAGTTATATACGAATTTCAGTATACGTAGGAGTAATACAAGTGAAAGAAACAGTGAAAATAAATGATGCTGATAATATCAACACTAGCTTGTTTGTTTTTGAAGCAAATGTAATTTCTAAGCATTGTTTAAAAATAATTATCAACACTATTAATAAAACGCAAGAAACGTACGTACTTCAAAGCATGTGAAAACAAACGTAACCTAAATTGTGGAATTAGTAAATTACATAGATATGTGAAAAACAGAGACTAGCAAAGTAGCAATTCTCTTTTCAGTAGTCCATTTCGAAACGGGTCCTTGCCCAACCACCATAAATGTTAGGAAATTGACGCAAAAACTTCTAATTTTTAAAAACGTTGCAAAAACGTTAACTCATATTTTAAACGTAATTCTTGTAATGGGATTTGAAGCCCAGACCCTCGGAGAAGTTGCGTCCCAACGGGGGACGAGCGGGGGCCCCGCTTGTCAACAGTGGGATGATGTCGAAAAAACTGGAAAAAATCACAAAATTAAAATTTAAAAAGTAATCTCGAAAACAATCTTATGTTGTAATAAAATGTCCAACAGACACTAAACTACTTCGTTTGTAATTCTGAAACGTATAATGATTAGTGCATGTCTGCTCAAACTTGCCTAATTTTTAAACATTTTCGGAACGCGGTTATTACATTTTCTGTCTGCATCAGAAATTGAGGCAAATAATTTGTTATGTAAATATGGTAGGCAGAGCCGTTGTGAAGTGTTTCAGCGCCCGAGAAATATATAGAAAATGCCGCCCCCCGTTTTTGTTGGAATTTTATTTACATTAATTTTAATATATTGTACAGGAACTGAAAAAAGAAACGTAATAATGCGCTTGCCACTAATGGCATTTTTATAATTTTTGCGAAAAAGATGTTATAACTCCAATTCCGTGTGATTTGCATGAAATAAAACGAACGACTTTTCAACCTCACAAATTTTTATTTCGTTGCTTAGTACATTTGAATTTCTTCTTGTATACCAGGTGTGTAAATATGAAACCGGAATTTATGTACAGAAAAGGCACAGTGATTTGATGACAATGCTAAGAACTATTTCATTCGAAGTATTGGCCATCGCTAGCGATACATCTCTGCCATCGTTCCGGCAATGTGTGGATGCAAGACCAAAAAACTGTGCCTCTTGTGCTGCAAACCAGTCATCAAGCTATTTTCGTACATGACGTGAAGCTCTGGTCAGCAAGTGCATGTCCCATGGATAAGTGAAAATCGGAAGGCGCCAAGTCTGGTCAGTAAGCCGTATGCGGAAGGATTTTCCACCCAAACGTCGCAATCGTTTCCTTGACCGATTTTGCTGTCTGGGAGGGTGCATTATCGTGAAGCACAATCACTTTATATTGTCTTTGGCTATATTCTGGTCGTTTTTCACGCAGAGCTTGATGCAAAAATACACACTACACTACAATTATATTTTAAACGTTGTTCTGTCCTAACGATTTTGTAATATATGTAAATCGACAAACTACTTTTCCCAAGTTCTTCGAGACGCACAAAAAAGCTCAGTGGGCCAAGCTCGGATTTTTCGTTAGTATAAAGTTTAGAATAAATACTTTCAGGGTATTCAACATTTAGTTACCGCTAGCTGCAATATTTTACATAAAACCTCCCCAAACGTGAGAAAACGCGTTGCACGCGTAAATACTTGGCGATGATGCGTATACAATCCGTATCTTTTGTAAATGAAAGACAATGGAGAAGTAAAGGACTGGTTAACAGTAGTAACGATGTACTGAAATGGGGTGGAAAAGGAGCTGGTGTGCAAGAGTGATGGATTAGACTCATTAGAGAAATAGGATGGAAATGTGACCCACGCTCTGACTTCAAGGTGCAAAAAATCGTATCATATCTTCAATGAGTTTTATCTTTAAAAAGGTATATAAATCTTTCAGAAGTGATGATTGCACACTTAATTAGCCCTAAGCTCTTGAGAACAAATTGAAAAATTTTCTACGATTTAGTATGCGTAACATGTCTGACATATTATTCCAAAAGTATAAGTGATGTATTTTCCAGACATACGGCCACAGCGTACCTGAAATATTAGTGCAGCAGGTACAAATCAGATGTCCATTTCGAAGCGGGTTCTTCTACAAAAGTCTTGAAATCCATTTGAATTTCGTGAGAAAGTACAGAAACATAATTAACAGTAAAGGTTGTATATAATTTTATATTTTCGAATATTATATTACAATAGTACTACATAGTTATATTGGTAAATTAATACCTTGTCCAATTATTTTTACGAAACCTGCCATTTTTGTCTAAAGGAATCACGTAAAGATTCTCACTGAGGCAGTTATTAAATTCTCGGACTTAATTGAAGAAAAGGCTAAGGGAATCCATGTTTTTTAAGTACGATAGCTGCATATGCGATGCAGTGCTCTCGTTCTCTATATTTAGAGGGAAAAATCATTGCTAATATTCCTCCTTTCGGATATCGAAAACGTAACCCACAGAGTAAGAAAGCACTATAGTGGTTAAGGTACATGCAATTCATGGAAGGGGATTATGTTTCCATTCATACTGCTGAAAACGGACATGAAGTCCCGTTTGGATGATTTAAAGTGCACGGATATGATTAGAAACATCGTACAAAGAGTTCTACGGGTGCCGATTTCACGATCATTCATGCATTGAGCAGGGTCGTCAAGTCCCTTTTAATGACATGGATGGCAAAACACAAGATAACCGACATAATGCTACCATGAAGAGAAAGCAGTACCTTAAAGAAGGGTGTAATCTCAAATTGGTAGAAATCTATGAGTGTGTTTGGGAAAAGGATGTGCGTGAAGATCCGCAAGTTCGGGAGTTTATTAAAAATCAATGTCAAGATATTGAAGGTGGATTTATCCCCAAGGATGCATTCAAGAGAACACGTACAGAGGTTTTTCGAGCACTGTACGAATGTGCAGAGGATGAATTTATAGCCTACAAAGATATTTGCTCCCTTTATACTTATGTATAGCGGAGATAGTAAACACACTGTCAACAAACGTCATTTCACCGGCAGATTTTGAACTCCCGAATAACATGAAAGTCTGGAAAAGGACTATACCATTCTCAAGACATTAATTTTATGAGTTTAAAATGAGAGATTATTTAAAGATTATGTAAATAGCTTCTTGCAGATGAAACAGGAAGCTTCTGGTTTTAATCCTGTTTGTACTACTGAGGAGGACAAACATAAGTATATTGAGAAGTATGCCGATCATGATGGCATAGTACATAATCCTAATAACTTGAAAAAAACTGGTTTGCGTTATATCGCAAAACAATTATTTAATTTTGTTAGGGAAGTGGGGACAGAGAACTGATTTAAAACAAACCAGGGTAGTTTATGATGATAAATCTTTTTTGGAAATTCTCCGAACACTCCACTTTGAAGTGCATAATGTACTTCAAATCGGAGAAAAATTCCTATTAATAACATATAGGGATTTAGAAAATGTAAATACACCTCTTTCTTTTTCTAATGTAATTTTAGCAGCCTTCATTACATAATGGACTAGAGCTAAATTATATAGTTTATTGGAAAAGGTTGGTATTGAAAAATTTATTTATTCGGACACTGATTTTGTATTTCATTGGCAAAAGAAAAATGAACGGCCATTGCTTCCTATAGGGAATTTATAGGAGACTAATAAAATTAACTAGGGCTGGGAGATTCGCATTTTCATTGGGTTGGGACCAAAGTTATTCATATAAGTAAAACGAAATTTACACCGGCAAAATTAAACCAACGTAAAATTCTACCTATAAATTTAAGTGTGTGCTTTGAAAATAATTAATTTCGACCATTTTCTAAATTTAGTAAATTAAATTAAAAAGTTAAAAGAAATCATATATATAGGAAAACCGGCTTTAAAGTTGTGTCCAGGCCAGAAACTAAAACGCATCAGAATGTACCGAGTATGCATAAATTTCATAATGAGTTCGAAACTCTACCTTTCGGCTATAAAAAACGTAAAGTTAACGATTCTTAATTCTTTGTCTTTTGCCTTTAGCCCATGAAGGTTCCTCTTCAATTTCTTCATGCCGCGACTATTCTAATTTCTGAGCCCAGCACTTATTGCTGAGAAAAGTTATTTAAGAAATAAGTTATTAATTCGTGAAACTTTTTTAGTCAATTGAAGGGAATATTTTGGGGCTATGGTGTGATACCTAAATTATCTACTCAAATTACTAATATTCGATCTCATTTTGGAATTCCCGATATGAATAATTTTGACATTCAGGAAAATGCTTTGTTAGTTATCGATAAATTAATGACAGAAACTAATGTTGACATCTAGTCAAAAACTTTACGTAATACGCTCATTATAAGAATTTAAGTGTAATTTTTATAGTGCGCGTTTAAAGAGCGATGTATCTTTAAATGAGCACTATATTCTAGTTTGTCAGAATCCAAGAGATAAGTTACCAATAAAAATTTAGCAAAGGACGTTTGCCCCAATATAGCAAAAAAATTCAAGTATTTTTTGAATATGCTATTGCTGAACCTCATTCTTATCTACTTTTTGATTTTACCGGATGCTCTACGTCTACGTACAAATATATTTCCAGATGAAACTGCACATTTACGCTCATGTAAAATATGGGTTTTATTTATTATTATATACTTTCTTAGCTTTTATTGCCTTTACTCGTGGGTACTGTGTATTTGGAAGGGTTCCGAGATATTGTTTTCTATAATTTGTGGTTCGTTAATTTCGATATGTCTTTGATAGATTGTTTATGATATTGCGCGATGGTTTTGGCATTTCTAGTTAAAATGTCAATATTTTAGTTCATTTATGGTTGCCTAGTTTATTAGCTCCAATTTTAAGTGCAGTGGTAGGAAGTATATTTAACCGATAAAATGTCTTTACAATTTTAAAATATGGTACTCATTCCAGAAAATGGAAGTGGACAAAAGTATCTCACTATGGAGTCTGTAAAGTCTCGTCCAACACGTTTGGATAATGAAATAAACGAAATTTTAAAAATAACTCATCTTTCTGCATAAGAAAAATTAAAAATGTATCAGCAAGCACTACATCGTTATTTAGAATATACTGCGCAATCACAAAAACCTGTTGTCTTACCCATGTACAATTCTAAATCAACAAATATGATACCTACGATTCAGTATATTGTTAGTTCACTACTTAAATCATTTGCAAAAGGTCCAACTATTCTTGAATCTCCTGCAGGCTTCCAATTGAATCAGTTGCGATCAAAGTGGTGAAGTATCCAAAGATAATACTCATTCCCTGTACAAATATTATTGATTTTATTAATAACGTAGCAAGAACTCGAAAGACTCCTAGAGATCCAATTGGCATTCATGAATTTCAGGAATTATTACAAAATGCTAATGTTCCATTACAATTAGTTAATTTTTAATACGGTGTAGGTTCTAACTTAAAGTTATAAATTATAGTAAAATTATAAACAAAAGAATAGCATTGGGAATGTAATAAAGAAAAATATCGTATTCGTAAAGGAATCAAGAAAAGGTTTTCTTCATTATTTAAACATTTTAAAGAATACAAATTTTGAATAATGTCTCTTCAAAAAAAATATTATCCATAAGCAAATTGAGATTCTTTAGGTAGTATCTTCAAATTAAAAAGGAAACAACTCTTTCAGAAAAAGTAAGAAAATGGATAGCTTCAAAAGATACATATACTTTACATGCTCCTGCACGTAAACATTTTTTTCGTAAACAATATTATATTAATGCACCTAATGGATTAGTACAAATGGATTTGGGCGGCCGAGTGGTCTGTGGCGGTAGGCCACCGACTCGAAGGTCCCGGGTCCGAGTCCCGGAAGTGGCATTGGTGTGGATTTTAACAGCTAAAGTAGAATCCAGACGGACCGAAGTCCAAAGTTACTAGACTGGCCCATATCAAAATAAAGTTTACCAAAGTGTTTTTACAAATGGATTTACCAGATATGCAAAACTGCAGTTTGTATTCCTGTTAAAAGCAAAACAAGTCCTGTCATTGCAAAAGATTTAGAATCAGTATTCAATAAGAAAGAGAAAATTGTATCTACTTTATTGTCAAATTGATTTAGGAACAGAATTTTATAATCAACATGTAAAATGTGGAATATCAAGTAATTCCAAAAATTAGAATTCAGGATTCTCATTATGGAAAAATTCAATTTGTACAATTGAAAGTCCGCAATATGTAAATTATAGTGTACATTCTAAAATCAAAGCTGACTTAGTGGAACTTATTTTCAGACAATAAAAGAAAAAAATATAAATACTTTACTGTGGAAAATACCTTTCGTTATATTCATATTTTAGAAGATCTTGTAAACAGTTATACAACATATATACCATTCAATATGTACCTATAAAAGTAAATTATTCGATTGTTAATCAAGTTTGCGAAAGATTATATGGGAAACAAAACAATGCTAAGAAAAAAATTAAATTTCATCCCGGAGATTATGTTCGTATAGGTGAATTAGAAACTAGAAGAAAGTTAATTACCGAAATGGTTTAGCGAAACATTTTATTGGATCAGTCAGTGTATTAAAAGTGATCCAATCACATATACAATTCTAGAATTCTATTAAAGGTACATTTTGTCAACAGGAATTACCAAATTAATTTATGAAAATAGATATATTATTTAATTTAAAAAGTATTAAAACGAAAAAAGGGTGAATTTATGTGAAATGGCTAGGTTATTGTTCATCTATGAATATCTGGGTTAAACGAAAATCTGTTCAGTCGTAAACACGTTCTCACAAGGTCAAGAGTTTTGTTACCTTACCCTCTAATGTTTGTTATAATATTTTTGAAAATAAGACACTCGATATTATGATTCTATTCAATCAATTTTAGATATTATACCTACAAGTATAAGTAAACAACCAGGGAAGGAAATGTTTATGTATTTGATGAAATATTTTATGTATGCTTAATGAAAAATTTTATAATGTGGAAATGATTAGTGTTGAACGAATCTCTAATGATGCGGTAGAAGAAAATCCAATTATTATTCAGTATGAACAAATTAGAGGCAAAGTTTATATTTCACATAAACGAATTACTAATCAACTATCTTTTCGCAATGACTCCTGTTTTCCAAAATATTTTAGGATTCAGTAATTATTCACAAGTACATACTCGTATTGTTCACTTTTCTCGTTTACATTCGAAAAAGAAGCGAAGGTTTCTAAATGTTTCAGCAACTTTTCACACAAATCTTAATAATTTTCCCTCATCATTTTTTCTATTGATATTGTAAAAGATAAACCTATTTATGGAAAAGTAATTCGAAAAATTAGAGTTCAGGATTCTCATTATGGAAAAATTAAATTTGTACAATTGAAAGTCCGCAATGTTAAACTAGAAAAGAAATGTTTTGATACTCTTCAAGTGGATGAGCATGGGTAAAAGTTACCATTTCAATTTAGAACGTCAAGCATGACACTGCATTTTAAACAAGATGGTTTCTTAAAGTACTGAGAACAGTTTTTACATTACACTTTCTTCTAACAGAAGCATTCAAACTTATTCTAATAATAGTCCAACACATTTTTTCACTATTCTTAATAATCGAATTCAATTAAATAATTCTTGGATGGTAGCTTTAAGTATTATTCATATTCTTTAACTTGTGATAATGTAATTAGTGGCCAAAATATGGTAGAGTATGATTATGATAAACAAAATAACACCAGGATATTATTTCACCGTTCAACAATTACGTGATGAGTTAAATAAAATGAACTAAAATATCAATTTTGAATATTCAAATATTGCAAGAGTAAAAGTTGATGAGAGTATAAAATCTTTACGATTATCATCAATATTAGCTTTACATTTAAGATTTGAACCTAATATTAATATTTTAAAAGATAGTCGAACTCCTAAACAACCGTTTTAGATATTGGATATCCGCATCAAGTATTTTTGTATACAGCTATTATTCTACCTCAATTTGTAGATGATACTAAGGCACCTCTTTTACGAATTGTAAGCATGTCTAATAATAATCACGGTAAAGTATAAACCTTAATATTTCAGAATGTACATTATTTTCTAATAGCAAAACCTTCATTTGGCACATAGAAATACTACTCAAGGACCACGCAGTGCGAAATTTACCTTTTGCGTTAGGGACATTCACCTTAATACCTCACTTTAAACGCATATCAAACTAAAAACTCGATCAGTTTTACATAGAGATACAGGTATCCCATAATTTGCAGGACCTGTTTATCACCGAGAACATGGAATTGGAAGTTTATTTCGAGGACTATTTCGATTTGCTTTGCCATTCATTAAACAAGGTGCAAAAACAGTAGGCCGACAAGCTTTACAAACAGGAATTTAAGTTGCAGGGAATATGCTTAAAAATCGTCCTATTAAAGAATCTTGAAAAGCACGAGTTCTCGAAGCAGGTTCTCCTTTAAGAAGTAAAGCTGAAAATAAAGTTAATCAGTTAATTACTGAAAGCGGTAGAAAAAAAGCGTAAACGTAAGCTCTCGCACGTATTGGACCACCAACATTTAAAAAACGATGCGTTTCTGGAAAGAAAAGTAGAGATACTTTGTTAGAAATGTCATTTCCCACACCAAAAAAGGCTGATTACTGTACAAATGAATTCGATAGTTTTTGTCCCTATGACACACACTGCTATTGAATCATCTCGTACGG
The DNA here is from genome assembly GCA_022664845.1 of Lepisma saccharinum. Taxonomy (NCBI): domain Eukaryota; kingdom Metazoa; phylum Arthropoda; class Insecta; order Zygentoma; family Lepismatidae; genus Lepisma; species Lepisma saccharinum. The sequence goes on from JAGDQP010010989.1 coordinate 11,959, forward strand.
TAGAGTATCGACCAATTTCTTCACTTTCTTCTGAGGGACCCATAGAATTTCTTGTACCTGGAGATACTGCTGAATATATTCGTTACGCGCATATTTATTTGCTTTCATTCTTTCTCCTACTAATACATTAGGCGACTCTACATGGGATATTATTAAGGATACTCCCTTTAATCTCAAAATAGGGTTCAGTCAAGCACCAGCAAATTTCATTTCATGTATAGTTTACACTCAATTTGATTCACTTATACAAATCGATAAAGATCGATATATACAGATCATACCATGTAAAATTTAGTTCAGTTTGAGATCAACCATGAGGAGTCATACACTTTTCTGCGTTCGATTATAATGAAGAAAATAATTTCATAGTGAAAGAATATTAGCTGTACTTCATATAGATACAAACAATTTTCAATCTTGGATATTTAAACCTCCTTTTCCATTATCAAAAAATATTCATAGTTTAAGATAAGTAAATGATTATTTAACCCAGCATGTATTCGGATTAGAATGGATAGACGGTGAAGTTGAATATGGGAAACTTAAAAACATACTTACAAGGTATACCTCGCACATTGTTAATGTTTACATGGAAAAGCAAGGCAACTTTATCTTGAGTCCCTTCTACAAACAACAGTGATTAATTTTGCAGATATTCAGTGTCCAAAATATAATGCTTTAGCATTTCCATCCCAAAGCTGTGCTCATCATCTACATCAGTCTACAAATTTTCGTTGTGCATTAAAGGAAGCTTCACTGTATACAAAGTACTTAAATTATCATTTACGTACTTTTATTCTACCTGAAAACAGAGCAATGTATGAACCAACACCACTTAGTGAAAGTGATTTTAGATGTTGAATGACGAGCTATTATCAATTGTGTTTCAGGACCGTGCAAGTTCAACAACTCTTGAATATATTAAAAAAAAACTTTATTTTTATATGGGCCAGTTTAGTAACTGTGGACTTCGGCCCGTCACGATTTGCCCTTAGCTGTTGTGTTAAAATCCACACCCATGCCCCTGCCGGGACTCGAACCCGAGACCGTTGAGTCGATAGCCTACCGCCGCAGACCGCTCGACCACCCGGCCGGCATTGAATATATTTAGTAGATACTTTACCAAAACGTATTCAATATCCAGCGGCACTTATAATAAATTTAAGTCCGTCAACTTTACCTGGAAATCAATGGACTGCAATTTATATTGATAAAAATAAACGAGGTGATTACTATGATAGTTTCGCCAATGAACTACAAAGCCAATTGTGAAATTTTTAAAACGAAATTGCAAATTATAACGTGAAAATTAAATTCAAATTCAAGATGAAAAATCAATATTTTGTGGTATATTGTGTATAGTTTTTATTTATTTCAGTGGGCGAGGAAAAAATGTAATTTCTCATTTTCATACTAAGACTCTTCAAAAGAAAGGAGCAATTGTAAAATCACTTGTAAAATCTAGTATAAAACAAAACAAGAAATGTGAATTCAGTTTTTAATATTAATTAAAACCAAATATTTTATTTAATAACTCCTTCAAATGAAACAAAAAGGTATAGAGCATACAAATAAATTTATTTCTTATGATTAAGGAAATGTATTTTGATCTTTTTTTACCAACCGAAGGAAGCTTATTTCAATTGTAAGTATGAATACAAAGTTACTTAAATGGCACTTTAGAAAATCTTTCACAATTTAAACATTCAGAGTTCTTAATGAAAACACATAATATTTTAACTGTTCACACTCGGTCACTGTCTGATTCACCATTAACATATTTTTCAATTAGTTTACTTTTCACATCATCCAGTTTAAGTAAGAGTAAGTCTCGAAGGAAATATTCAAATATTTCTACACTCTTGAAATCTTCATGTTTTAAAAGATACAAATTATAGATATGGAAAAAACTCACTGGATCCATGATCACTCTAAATGTTTTTCTGGTCAATGTGTTATCTTCTTCTACAGAACGTGTGACGCATCGATGTCTGAATCGATTACGCATATTATAAAAACCCTCGAGACATATTCAAGGACGTTTTTTTATATTCCTGGTTTCCAATAGTTTCAAATATACAGTGATCGTCAATATTAAAATTCACACAATTACACGAGATAGAAGACGAAGAAGAAACTTGCCTCTCTTGCAGAGCACTATCACTCAAAGGAGAATATTCTTCATCTTCACTTCCAGAATGGAACTCTACTTCCAGGCCCGAAGAGGATCCAATACGACCGCGAAGAGAAGCTACATTCTCCGGCAAAGGTCCATCGCCTTCATCCACAGTTGAATTCTCGTAATAATGCATGGTGGAAGTGTTCACTACGATAGCTAGATCACAACTAAGAAAAACAACTTAGCAATTCTATGGCCTCTGAACGCGAAACCAAAATAAAAGGAGGTCAACCTACTTTCTAGAATTACACCGAAAATAAAAGATCATCAAAAGGAATGTTCTAGAAGGTTCGTTAATCTCCTTTGAGTTCGAGTAATTTCTGCACAAAATAAAAAGCGATCAATGAATATTTAAAGATGTGAAAGAAAACACATAGAACTTCCTCCAACCTGTTTTTCCAAGAAAAGAAATTGCGAATGCGCAGAACATGACCCCGAGCATGAAAATGCGAAACACAAAAACAGTTATAAAACAGAAGTTCCCCAGGACGGTCATGCGCAAGCTTTGTTCCATGTTCACAACTGGTAAAATAATAACAATTCCTCCTATAAATAAATCGATACCCTAAGTATAAAATATAGTACATTAACCTTTAATTACGTGAGCACATTAAGATCTAAAATAATATTCCATTCCCTCTATTACGAGCATCAAAGAAAAATAAAATTAAGTTACGTCAGTATTAAAAGTTCCAATACACATCATCACCTAAATAAATTCCACAAATATTCAAAGATATCAAAATAAAGCTACGTTACGTCAGCATCGAAAAATATAGAAAGTATGTTAGATAACAGTGTGTCACGGTACCGTTAAGTCCAAAAGGAGGTTCCTGGCCTAAAAAGTATGTCAAATACCGTTATGCCCTGAGGGTACAAAAATGTAAGGATGTGTCATAACTCCTACTCATCTCAACTTCATTAGGAGTTGGTTTACAAAAAAAAATATCCAAAGATAAACTATGTTGAAATAAAGGTTACGTTTCAGTAGTTGCGAGAAAACTTTTAATAAATGAGACACGTAGTATTCAGCATAAAAACGTTCGTTTACTTTAAACAGAGATATTTTATTTAACTATTAAGTATAGAGAAATTATCACATGTATATTATTCAAGAACTCGGATTTAAAACGCACATTTCGCCAACAATATAGCTACATAGTATATGGAAGTGATATAATGTATTATATCCTGGAGTGACGTATGGATACATCCGATATATGTATATAAGGTTAATAAAAGCATAACTTCGTATCATTTCATCATCTTACAAACACGCCGTTCTTGTAATAATAATTAAAACTCCAGATACATTAAGTAATTTACGCCACGGATAATAAGATCGTAACATTCGAGAAATATCAAATATACGATTCCATTCGTGAGAATGCAGACAGCTTTCTCACAGGAAATGTGTGTAAAGAAAAGTCTTCCATGATTAAGACAACATTTGCTACTAATGGCCGACATGCATACATAGATGGATGCAATATGTGTCATTGTGAAATACGTGCATATGCATGCTTTCTCCCGCGTTCCACTACCTGTATTATTGCCAGCAAGAAACATTATGCTTCATCATTTATAACGCTAATTTATTGTTTCCTTCTGTACATTACTTAAAAGCTGTTTAGGTTTTGGTGTCACTTGCCAAAGAATATAGCACATGAGAGTAATGAATGAAAGGAGTATTGAAGCAAGAAAAACGGTCACAGAAATGGAAAGATTATCAGTGCAGATTCTCTTAAAAGTCACTCGTTTTTCCTTTTCTCTTCTTAATGTTTCCCATCGACAGTCTCATTGTTGTACATCAATGAAATTAAGTTTAACGATGGTCCATAGTCTACTGGCTAAAGTCACAGACTTCGAACGAAACATAAATTCAAATCTTGCCGCAGGATATGATAAGCAGCACTTCTTTTCGTTGAACCTCTTTCACTCTCTGGTTTTCATTTCACCCTCTCCCCTTCCCCCATCCTCATTTCCTGGCTTCGTATTCTTTCTGGCAGAGGCTCAATGGAGACCATCTTGAAAACCGCCATCTTGCATTAATGTCGAGACTGGAAATGGGAAGGGCAACATGTGACGTATTGTTTTAGGCTAGGTCGTTCCCGGAAATTCAAATGTAAAGTCGTTTTTAACCTACGTTTGTTTTGTTTAGGAGATACAGGCTATATGCTCTGGGATTTGGTAAAAGGTAATTATTTTTTGTCATTCTTTCATTGCGCTTAATGAACGGGTCGAGAGTGTGCTGAAGAGTGCTCTGTCTGATTTCTGCGAATTACGCGCGATGCACGCTAGTACTACGACCACCACTCATGAGCACAATCTCGATCGTCATACTGACCACATTCAAAGACAGAAAGACATACCATTACATTTGAAAAATCAAAGAGTAACCAACCCCTATCTCCTAAACAAACAAACGTACATTAAAATTGACTTTATATTTGAATTTCTGGGAATGGACTAGACTTAACAATATGTCACATGTTGCCTTTTTCATTTCCATTCTTGACATGAATTCAAGATGGCAGCTTCCAAGATGGTCACTATTGATCCTTTCCCCGCATCAATGATATCCAATATTTGCTCTCAGTCTATCCAGCCATTTTCGACTTACCAGGTTGTTTCCAGACTTTTCTCTCACAACGAAATTAAAACATCCCTTTTTTTATTTCGTTTATCTGCTGTGTTAAGATTTACAACTTTTAAACCGACGATAACTTTGTAACTGTTCGTTCTAGGTAAAATATGATCATAGGGACTTAGAAAGAAAAACGACTATGACGTTTTAATTTTTGCTCTTGCAAAATTTCTGTACGAGCCACTGTTTATCAGATAAATTCAAAAAAGTTTGGGCGCCATTTTTTTAAGGTTAGAGTATTTTTTCAGTAGACTCCCTGGACTACCATATTTATTTTAAAAAAACATTAGATATACAGATGCTTATCAGAATAATGGAAACACCTGTAGTTGGCAACACGTCAGATGTATGGGTTGGCAGTGGTGTCGTGGCGACCGCAGCGCCGGACTGCTGGTGGTGGTGTGTTAGGTCGGTCTCCATACTACGTCAGGCGTCGTGGAACAGGAGTGTGCAGTGGCTGCAGCAGACGGAGGTAGTGTAAAATGGGAGACCTCTCAGAGTTTCAAAAAGGGCAAATTGTTGGTGCGCCGTTATGTGGAGTGAGTGTGACGGCAGTGGCTAGTGTGTTAGGTGTGTCGCCAGGGACAGTGTCGAAGGTGATGACGGCCTACACAACACACGGGAAAACCACATCGGGGAAGCGGAACAGTGGGCGGAAGAAAAGCATCAGTGACAGGGCACGCCGGGTATTAAAGCGCATTGTCACGCGGAACCGTCGTGCCACTGCGGCGCAAGTGACGGAGGAACTCAATCAGCACCTCCCCCAACCTGTTTCGACAATCACAGTCCGCCGCGAATTACATGACATGAACTTACGGGGTCGTGTTGCACGGGCCAAACCTCTCATCAGGGACCAGAACGCTTTAGCACGCCGCAAATGGTGCCGCGAGCATGCAACTTGGACCGTTGACGACTGGAAACGTGTGGTATGGTCGGTCACCCTATTCCAAACCACGGGCCGTGTTTATGTGTGGAGAACGCCCAAAGAAGCGTATGATCTGCAGTGTCTCCGCCCAACTGTGAAACATGGCGGCGGCACGGTGATGCTGTGGGCCGCAATATCATGGTTTTCATTGGGTCCTGTGGTCACACTTCGCGGACGCATCACTGCCAACGATTATGTCGCGATTTTAGGAGACCACTTGCATCCTATGGTCCGGATGTTGTTCCCGGACAATGACGCCATATTCCAGGATGATAATGCACCCATTCACACAGCTGGAGTTGTTGCAGCGTGGTTTGAGGAACATCGGGATGAAGTTCAACACCTCCCCTGGCCCGCCCAATCCCCAGATCTCAACATAATTGAACATCTGTGGTCCATCTTGGAAACACGACTCCGGCGACGATTTCCACCTCCATCCTCTCTCACAGAACTGGCCGATGCCCTGCACGAGGAATGGTGTAATATTCCACTTGCTACCATTCACGACCTCTATGCCTCCATCCCACGTCGCATCAAGGCTGTTCTGAAGGCGAAAGGTGGCCCGACACCATATTAATCTTGTAAGTTGCACTTTCGTTCAGGTGTTTCCATTATTCTGATAAGCATCTGTATTTTAAGTCCCTTGGTAGTGAAGCTAAAAAAAAAGAAGATATTACAAACCCGCTGTCCATCCGTCCGTCTGGCCGCGTTAAATAAAGTAAATCTCCAGAAACCACGTGCTGTAGAAAGATCGCTGAGTTTCGCTGGATCAGCTCAAAGTACCGGAACTGTTTTGATTAGTTCAGGGAGTCAGTGTTGCCAACCCATTTAAATAAAACAATAATTGTTCTAATTGTTTTAATTCTGTTACGCCTATCTGCACCAAAATTGGTTTAAACATAATTTGACACCCTATGAAAATACTGTCTTCAAGCACAAGTTGCCAGTGTTGTCAACCAAGTTTATATAACATTATTTTTTATTTATTCGATTACGATATATGTAGCAGCACCAAACTTGGCATAACAGTATTCGACACTGTAGACAAACACTGTATGTATGCCAGTCGCCACGCACCTAGCTGTCAGTAGCAGCTAAAAATATAATTTTCCATAATGGTTTCATAACGTTGGATATATTCGCATTACACTTGGCATCTACAATATTCGCAACAATATAAAATTACTGTGTGTCCCCGTCCAAAAGCGCCCAAATTGTCGCTGTTGCGAATGCAATTTAATTTTTTTTTTTTCAATCTATTTCCATATCGTTAGACGTATCGGCACGAAAAGCGGCATAAGCATTATTCTAAAGAATACAAAAATACTGTGAGTGTTCCCATCCCTAAGACACCATTTGTTAGTGTTGCTAACCTAAATTATATATCTAATAAAAGTTTATGTATATGTGTCTGATATGCTATCAAGGAACCGATGCCTTCGTCATTGTTAGTAGAATCCCGGCGTAAATTCCATCCCTGTTAATATTGGTTATGTACAGCCACTTAAAAAATAAACGGAGGTTGGATATATATGAAATAGAAGCGATTTCTTCCATGAGAATTGTTCAAATGTACGCCTAATAGTTAGACAATCAACATTACAGTACAAATGTGCGCTAAAACCTGGAATGCCAGGATATTCCTCCATATGAACGAAGAAACATTTAGTCCTTGAATATCGTTTAGAGATCCACGAAAGAGTTAGGCAGAAATTACATACACGTTAAGTTCTAAGAGATAGGAATGAAAGCAAAGGAAAGGAAAAAAATAATAATAACATCATGCAGGATTCATCATGATGTTATGCAAGAAATCTTGACTTGTTCAAACACACACATACAGAGAGAGAGAGAGAGAGCGAGGGGGAGAGGGAGAGCAAGGGAGACAGAGAGACGGAGAGGGTAAGGATAATTGTGTTCCTAAATAGAAAAGTAAATCCTTTGAAAAGGCTATTTTTATCCTCTCTCTCTCTCTCTCTCTCTCTCTCTCTCTCTCTCTCTCTCTCACTCTCTCCCTAACGTTTTAGCTCTGGAGCACTCACACGCACATAAAGAGTGACTGTGCGTGAGAGAGTAGCTATAAATGATAGAAAAAATAAAGATGAAGATAGAGAGAAAGAGAGAAAAGATGAGGAAAAAGCAAAGACATGAAAAGGAAACATTAGGAAAAACAGGAAGAGAGAAAGACCATTGAAAAATATGAGAACAACATTATCATCATGCTAAAGAACACACACACTGTTTACTCTGATTCTCGCCATTGTTGCCTCGTAATTTCTCGAACCGGAGATTAATCTCTGTTTCCAGCCTTTATTTTATGCGAAAAAGACACTACCTGGTCGAGAATCGAACCCAGATCTCCCTGTTAAAAGTCTGAGTCGTTAACTGTTACCCCGCAGGCTTGCTGCGTAAATGCTGCTTAATAAATGGTATATTTTTTCTTTCTAAGAATAACATGAGAAGCGGATACTCCAGATCAATGACGTGTTCTTAATTGTCTTTATAACTCCCCTAGATTATATTTTGCTTTTCCTAACAAACATTTGCAAATCGTTTACTTTTCTAAGTGACCCAATTGTTTAATTACGCATATTAAAGTATTCTCAGTTTTGTATGAGAAGTTATGATTAGATTCTTCACGATCGCTTTGTAAAAAAAAACTTGATTTCAACACGGTTCTGAACCTGTTTGCTTGCTTGATTACTGAAAAGTCCAGCACGTTTCCCCTACACTATCTTGCCAACGAAAAACATAAGTCATGAATTACTAAGTTTATCTTTGGAAAGAACCAATTTCGTCCTATAAATTGTTTAAACCAAAGTGCACGCCGAAAAGACTAGCAGGGTAAGATGGTGAAAAGTGCCTTGGAAGAAATCGTGATAAAAATAGTACCATATTCAGCATAAAAAATTATGGCTATCCACCAAATTTCAGCTCTAAAGATCCTAACCTAACCTTAAAATAAATTAAAGTGTGTTTTTTGCTAGTTTAGCGATATCTCGATCGGTCTGCTCTCACGATGGTCTTCTATTTTCCCTTTGAACATTTTCTTTCAAGCTCTACAAGATGGTAATTGTTTCATTTATGTTAGCGCAAATTAAAATTTGTAAAGAGGTTAGAAAATTTGAGAATTGAATTTAAAAAACGAAGACAAATGTGCTACATTGCGTATGCCCACCGCTAACCAAGTGCTGCGAATTCTCGCCGAGCCTCAAGCCGCCCAGCTCCCTTCAGACGTAACGTGCCCCCTTGTGCACCTCGCGGGCAAGGCCTGGTTCATATATATATATATATATATATATATATATATATATATATACTAGCTTTCAGTAGTCTCTATTTGTATGCCAAAGCAATTATTAATAATAAATATATTTATTATAATAATAAATATAAACATAAAAATATATTTTGAAAGAAAAAGAGAAGAAAAATCTTACCCTCGCCGGGATTCGAACGCGTATTTTCTATTTAATAAGCCATCGTCTTACCGCTGCACAAAGCTAGAACCTGGCACATAGTGGTTTGGTCGTTGTATTTGCAGTGGATGGCGTCGGAGCCTGTCACTATGGCGTTGCAGGTGGTGATGAATTCCAACCTTTTTACTATTTTCTTCCTTAACTTTTGAGTGCGGGGCGTAAAAATTTGTATGATGCCTTTTTGGTTAGTGCGCAATCGATTCCGTGCTAAATCGCGCTTGTGCCAGATTATCATCTAGAGAGTGTTCCTAGTTAGTGGTACGCCTCAGGCATGAATGTTAGTGTGTGTAATTTTAACTTAATTCTAAGAATATTAGTCCATACAGGTTAAAAAGGTATATACAATTGAACCAGTAGATACCGCTTAGGGTGAACAAAGTTTCAAAAATGTTCAAGAGCGTTGCTTTAGCATTCGGAATGTCCTGGGATCGATTCCAACGATCAACCAATCTAATTGAGGTTTCCCAATATTTTTCCTTAACCATACCAGGGAAACATTGTGATGGTGCCTATAAATAAGCCCTGACCCTATCTCGGCTTGATCCTCATGTGCCTAAAGGCATAAAATAATTTTAAAAATCCCTCCAGGATCATTTTACGCCACCCTGGCCCGGGCGAGTATTATGCTTAAACAACGAAAATCAGTTTACACTCGCACACGCATCATAAACTGTAGATCTGAATATGCGAATATAATATACTGGCTGTCAAGAACGGTAAGATACCTCCACTCATTCATCGCTGTCAATTCTCGGTTGTAGATAGTGGGTGTAGCATTCGGGAGGTCGTGGGTTTGATCCCAGCGGTAGACCATTATGACTGAGGTTTTCCAGAGTTTTCCTCAGTGACACCAGGCAAATTTTGGGATTGAATCTTCCACATAGGCCCTGGCCGACACCTTCCCGAATCCTTTCCCCTTCCCTATCCCGTAGCCTTAGATGTCTAAAGGCCATAAATAAAATTCAAAGTGATTGTCAATTCAAAGTACGTAATGTTAATTTCAGGACATATATATTAAATCCAATTTTAATATATCGTGGTAGAAGAAACTCACAAATAGAAGCAGAAATGTTATTTGAAAAATTTAGTATTTAAAACATTTATTATTTGAAAAATAATTTAAAATATATTTCTTTTAAACAGACAATTGTGTGTGCCAGGTTTGAATGCATTAACCTAATTTCCTTTTTTAGAAAAATGGACTAATCAGGGTTCGAACTAGCGTCACAAGGCCCAAGAAGTCGACACTGTAACCATCAGACAAAAGAGATTTGTTTATTCTGATTACGATAGCACAGTATTTATTGTAAACTATCGATCTTATACGGGTCTCCGATCTCATAACAAAACAAATTTGATAGTTTCTATGTCAAAGCATTGCTTTTATATTCTTAAGATAGAAAAATAAGCGGAGCAAATTAATACGTTTTAATTTAAAAACTAAAAATGTTTAACAGTTTGATCAACTAACTTCTTGGCATCATCGGACACGCTGAATGACATGAACAGCATCAACTTGTAAAGAGCGAGCTATTTGGTTCCTCACTGGATCCTGCCAGCCAAATGCATATCGTCTAAACAAAGTGAATTTTTACTTACCAATCCCCACTGATTCCCTTCCGCCCCTGTTCCACTACATCTACGCATATCCCTTGGAAGTAGTAAGAACAGGGGGTGGATAGGAATCAGTGAGGGTTGGTAATTAAAAATTAACTTTGTGTAGACGGCATGAGGTTGGCTGGTAGGATCCAGAGAGGAACCAGATATCTGGCTCGTTCTAAGTTGTTATTGTTTATGTAATTCAGCGTGTCCGATGATGTCAAGAAGTTAGTTAGTTAAAGAAACTGTTACACGTTTTTTTTTTAGTTTTTAATTAAAATGTATTGATTTGCTCCACTTTTTTCTATCTTAAGTATTTATATAAAAGCAATGTTTTGACATGGAAAATATCATATTTGATTTGTTATGAGATCGGAGACCCACAGAAGATCAATAGTTTACAATAAATACTGTGTTATCATAATCAGAATAAACAAGTCTCTTTCGTTTGATGATTATCGTGTCGGCCTCTCGTGCTTAGGGTCGCGAGTTTGAACCCTGATAAGTCCATTTTTAAGAAAGAAAATTCTGTTAATGGGTTTAAACCTGGCACACACATTATTCTAATCATTTTAATTTTTAGTTTAAATTATTTTTCAAATAAAAAATTTACTATACAATAAATTTTCTCAAACAACATTTCTGCTTCTATTTGTTTCTTCTACCACATATATTAAAATTGGATTTAATATATATGTCCTGTAATTAACATTACGCACTTTGAATTGACAATCAATTTGAATTTTATTTATGGCCTTTAGACATCTAAGGCTACGGGATAGGGAAGGGGAAAGGATTCGGGGAGGTGTCGGCCAGGGCCTACGTGGAAGGCGAATTCTCGACACTTGACTGATGTGACTGTAGAAAAAAACTGGAAAACTCAGTTAGGATGGACTGTCGCTGAGATCGAACCCACGACCTCCCGAATGCTACACCAACGCTCTACCACTGAGAATTGACAAGGAAGAATGAGCGGGGGTATCTTACTATTCTTGATAGACAGTATATTTTATTCGTATACTCATATCTACAGTGTATGATGTGTGAATGGATTTATGTTTAAGCATAATACTCGTCCGGAATAGGGTGGGGTAAAGGATCCTGGAATGATTTGTTTAAATCAATTGTAAGGCTTTTAGGCATATTAGGATCAAGCCGAAATAGGGCTGGGAGAGTGTGTTGGAAGACAGACAGTAAGGGTTTATTTATAGGCACCATCACAGTGTTTACCTGATATGGCAGAGAAAAATATTGGGAAACCTCAGTTAGAATGGTAGACCGCTGGAATCGATCCCAGGACTTTCCGAATGCTAAACCAACGCATTTTTGAAACTTTGTTCACCCTAAGCGGTATCTACTGGTTCAATTTGATATACCTTTTTAACGTGTGTGGACTGATATTCTTAAAATTAAGTTAAAATCACACAAAATAACATTCATGCCCAAGGCGTACCACTAACTAGGACACTCCCGAGATGATAATATGGCACAAGTGCGATTTTGGCTCGCTAACCAAAAAGGCATCATACAAATTTTTACGTCCCGCACTCAAAAATTGAGCAAGAAAATAGTAAAAAGGTTGGAAGTCATCAACACTTGCGACGTCATAGTGACATGCTCCGACGCTATCCACTGTAAATACAACGACTACACCGCTATTTGCCAGGTTCTAGCTTTGTGTAACGGTAAGACGTTGGATTACATAATGAATCCGGGTTCGAATCTCGGCAGGGGTAAGATTTCTCTTCCCTCTTTCATTCAAAATAATTTTTATGCGTTTATATATGTTTATATGTATTATTAATTATTGCCTTAGCATATAAATAGAGGCTCCTGAAAGATATATATATATATATATATATATATAAACCAGGTCTCGCCCGCGAGATGTGCAAGGGGGCACGTTACGTCTGAAGGGAGTGAGCGGCGTGAGCCTCGGGGAGAAGGTCCAGCCCTGATTAGCGGTGGGCGTACGCAATGTAGCACATTTGACTTCGTTTCTAAATTCAATTTTCAAATTTTCTAACCTCCCTACAAATTTGAATTTTGCGACAAGATAAATGAAACAATTACCATCTTGTAGAACTTGAAAAATTGTCAATTTAAAAAAGAAGACGATCGTGGGGCCAAATCCGACCGAGATATCCGTAAACTACCAAAAACACACTAAATTATTTTGAGGTTAGTTTAGGATTTTAGAGCTGAAATTTGGTGGAGAGCCATCATTTTTATGCTGAATATGGTAGTATTTTTTTATCACAATTCCTTCCAAGACACTTTTCACCATCTTACCCCTTTTAGGATTTTCACTTTGGTTTAAACAATTTATAGCACGAAGTTGGTTGTTTCCAATGATAAACTTAGTAATTTATGGCTTATATTTTTCGTTGGCAAGATGGCGTAGGGGAAACGTGCTGGACTTTTCAGTATTAAAGCAAGCCAACATAGGTTCAAACCCCGTTGAAGCCAAGTTTTTTTACAAACCGGTTGTGAAGAATCTAATCATAACTTCTAATACGAAACGGAGAATCCTTCAGAATCTGTAATCAAACTAATACGTCACTTAGAGAAGTAGATGGTTTACAAATGTTGGTTAGGAAGTGTAAAATAAAATATATGGGAGTTACAAAGACAATTAAGAACACGTCACTGATATGAAGTATCTACTTTTCATGTTATCATTCTTAGAAAGAAACAGTATACCATTTATTAGCAGCATTTACGCAGCAAGCCTGCGGAGTATCAGCTAACGACTGAACAGGGCATCTGAGTTCGATCCTCGACCAGGTAGTGTATTTTTTGTATAAAATAAAGGCTGGAAACAGATATTAATCTCCGGTTCGAGAACTTACGAGGCATCGATGGCGAGAATCAAAGTAAGAAGTGTGTATGTTCGTTAGCATCATAATAATGTAGTTCTCATATTTTTCATTGATCTTTCTCTCTTCCTGTCTTTCCTGATGTTTCCATCTCATGTCTTTGCTTTTTCCTCATCTTCTCTCTCTCTCTTCACCTTTATATTTTCTATTACTTATAGCTAGTCACTTTTTATGTGCGTGTGAGTATTCCAGGGCTAAAACGTTAGGGAGAGAGAGTGTGTGTGTGTGTGTGTGTGTGTGTGTGAGAGAGAGAGAGAGAGAGAGAGAGAGAGAGAGAGGATAAAAGAATAACCTTTTCAAAGGGTTTACTTTTCTATTTAGTAACACAAACAGTTATCCTTACCCTCTCCGTCTCTCTCTCTCCTCTCTCTATCTCTCTCTCTCTCTCTCTCTCTCTCTCTCTCTCTCTGTGTATGTGTGTTTGTGTGTGTTCGAACAAGACAAGTTTTCTTGTATAACATAATGATGAATCCTGCATGATGTCCATATTATTATTTTCCTTTTCTTTGCTTCCTATCTCTTAGAACTAAACGTAAATGTAATTTCTACCTAACTGTCTCGTGGTTCTCTAAAAGAATTTCAATGACTAAATCTTTCTTCCTCCAAGTGGAGGAATATCCTGGCATGCCATGTTTTAGCGCCCATTTGTACTGTCATGTTGGTTGTCTAACTATTAGGTTTACAGTGAAACAATTCTCTTGGATGAGATCACTTCTATTTCTTATACATCCAGCCTCCATTTATTTCTGTAAGTGGCTATACAGTAGGTAATTACGATAATGTATGAGGGGAGTGCATAGCTATACGTTAACAACTGCTTTAGATTTTGAGTTTAACCTAACACTTAACAGCTAAGTTGTAAGCTGGTGCTGGAGGAATAAGAAAGTTAAATCCTAAACAGCGTACCTGATTAGATACGGGACAGATGATACAGCAGTCTCCATTCATGATTACGGTATTCTTCTTTCCGAGGCATATTCGTCTTTACTTTGACTTCCAGTGTAGCTTTCGATGGTGTCTGTAATACAAAGACAGAAGAAATCACTGGTTTGAAAGAACAATAGTCGATAACAGTTTAAATAACAATAATGAAGTAATCTGAGCACACTTCACTTGAGAATAATTGGCATAAAAATAGATACAAATGTATCTACGCTTTTATGTTGATTAAGTGTTACACTGGATGAGCACTAAACATACAATATTTTATGAAGATATTTTATTCTAATAATGGTAAATCAAATTCTCATTTATCACTTCAGCATTAACAATTTAAAGTGGTCATCCGACCACAACAACACAACATAAATAGTTTTCACGTTATGGCTACAAGTTTGAAGTAAATGTAGTGTTACTGTACATTGTGGAGGGAAATAGTGAATGATATGTAAAATCTAAAACTTTATTTTCTTAGTTCAGGTTAGCGTCGTGTACATGAGCTTACGTCATTAGATAATGACGCTGAATATGAAGCAGCAAATTACAGCTACAGCGCACGCGATTGCATACCAGAATGATTGTTATAGGCTGTTAGTCTGACGAAACATAATTTCAGTGTATCATTGCTGCTGTCAACTATGAGAAAATGGACAAAACGGCTGCTTGCAACGGGAAACATCAAGAAAGGACAATTTTCTGGAAAGCCTCGCAACAGCATCGGTAAGGATTGTGGAAGCGTTTACCAATAGCTCAAATAAATCAACCCGCCAAGGTGCACATGAGTTGCGTATCAGTCAATCCAGTGTGTCTTAGGTTTTGAGAAGTGAAAGCTATCTACCGTGCCTACAAACTAATTCCTGTCCAGAAATTGAACGAGGATGACCCTAACAGGCGGATGGAACTATGTGAATTTGTTTTAAGTGAATATGGAAACGACGAACTTCTGTTTAGCAAAATGCTCTTCTTTGATGAAGGTGTGTTCCAACTGAACTGAACTTGTAATCGACACAATAGTCATTATTATGCTACAGAGAACCCTTACGTTTTTTAAGAGATACGTTCACAATGCAGATCAGTCATAGTTCTGGTAATGATTAGAGGGGAAGGATCGTTAGGAATGCGAATCTTGGAGGGAAATGTGAATGCTGATCATGTGTGGTGCCAATGATCCATCGACATGAAAACAAACGTAGCTTATTTCAACAGAACGCTACACACCTTCACTACGATATTGTGGAGAGGAAAATGTTTGATTGTGAATTTCCAAACAGGTGATTGCGAAGAAGAGAACCCACAGAATGGCCAAGTCGCTTCCCTGATCTCACAACCTGTGACTATCAGGTGTGGGGTATTTGAGAGAAAAGATTAACTCCCGAAAATCGAGAGACATCGTCATGCTAAAAACAGTAATCGAAGAAGAAATTCGAACCATTCCAGTGGGCATGTACCGTAAAGTAATTAGTGACTTTCCAAATCATTGTTGAAGATGCTTGGATGTAAACAGCGAACACTGTGAAGGAATAAAGAGAGTCTGGTTGGTATTATTGTTTATTGTTCTTTAATTTGAAAATCTGACTTTCCAATGGCGTTACCTCACTTCCATAGCAACATACTGTCATCATACGATGCGATCAAACTTGTAGCCATATTTCTGAAGCACTCAGTATTTTACAGATGGGCATAACATCAGTTTGTTTTGTATAAGTTTCAGAAAAAGAATATGAAATATATATACAGGGTGTCTGATTAATGGTACAAAAAATTAAGGGTAAGTACCTGACATAGAACTAAGAAAAAGTTGATAAAAGCGAATAATCAGTACTTTCGGAGCTATAGGCTGGCGAATGCGTGGGAAAATGAACTTCAGAGTTGATTATTTCGAATACGAAAAATCAGAGAGTAGGTGGTTTAGAAAATATTAGAGGAACTCATACCTGGGCTATCCAAAAATTCATATTTGAAAATCCTACAAGCAGATAGCAAGGGATTCCTCAAAGGAACCAGGGGATTCCCAAAAATTATTCCAAGTAAAGTAGGGTCAAAAACTGCATAAATGAGACGACTTCAACAGATGTAACAATAATTCGTTTACCGCATGTCGATATCTCAAGTAGATTCCGTATGCGCAGCGACTTTTAAAATTCGTGCGGGCTGTCAGGAGTATGAGCAACAATAATT
Organism: Lepisma saccharinum; assembly: GCA_022664845.1. Taxonomy (NCBI): domain Eukaryota; kingdom Metazoa; phylum Arthropoda; class Insecta; order Zygentoma; family Lepismatidae; genus Lepisma; species Lepisma saccharinum. The sequence goes on from JAGDQP010010989.1 coordinate 28,784, forward strand.
CAATGAACAGTTAGATTATTTGTCCCAAAAGAGACAGTGTGTCATTTCTCAGTGGAATGGTGGTGCTTATGTGTATAACAGATGCAGCGTAAGATAATAGGTGACTCCGTTGGTCGGGTGGGGAGTGAGTGGTTCACGATGCTTCGATGAAGAATCCCAGCTGGACCATGGAACCTTGTCAACATTTAGAACTGTACAACTTATTGAACCGAAAATCATCAATATTATTATTGACTAAAATGCACTACAAATTAGAAATTGAGGGTTGAATTCACAAAACGTAATGTATAAACCAAAATAACGTGAAATTGAAAAGAACAAGGAATGTTCATGTGTATTTCAAATCCAGTTGATAGAACGTACATAATATCCTGAAAGAATATCATCATGTGATTCTCTCTATACTTGTAAGATTCAGTATGATAACTTAAAATGTTTAAATCGAAATCGCGAAAGACTGAATTTCTACGCAGATCCAACAGCAAGAGTTCAATTCCAGTTGGCTGTCCTACTTAACAGTGAGAAAACATAACTGCTTGGTGGAGACTGGAGACTAGTAGCTACGATTGCAGACATGAAATAAGCACAGGAGAGACGGTTCGTTTTTGTGTCTCGCTCAGGACGAACGAAAGGTTTTCAGACTGTTCACGTTTTCCCTGTCCCATAATGCGAACTCCAGGACAATATATTGAACAGAGGCACTGACCGCTAGCTTTCCTATTCCATTCCACTGCATGGAGAAAGCTCGCCGAGGGACATCATCGTTCAGACGTAACGATGTGGAGCCTTCAGGTGCAGCTAAAAGTAGAGACTAGTTGGAAAGTTTCACTACATTTGTAACCATACCATTACTACTAGTAGTAAATAATAATAATAATAATCGTCTCAGGTGCTTTTAGAGGGGCATTCTGCTGGTCTTATTTTTGTGTCTTTCCCCACACTTTTAAACACATACATTACAATTTACAAACAATACAACAATTTTCTCTCTATTATGGCATTCGTTTTCCACCCCCAAACCATGCTTATGTGATTTTCTCATCGGATGTCAGTTCTGGTTCCATACTTGGCTTTCGTTTCTCTATGAAACTGTGGATTTTGTCTCCAGTCTTAGTTCTTAAAGCCCAGCTCAATTCTAAATCATATGTGAATTCTCTTCAACCCGAACTTTTATTTCAACTTTAGTCTTGCTTAAAAATTTTCACGTCATTTCTGGAAGGGAATTTCTATTCCAATGTTATATTTCTCGACCCATTATAAAAGGTATAAGAAACAATAACACCATTGAAACTTCGGAAAAAACAGGAGGAATCAAGTTTACAAGAAGATCGAATTATCAGAATTTAGTTTTTTTTTTGTTTGTTTGTTTTTTGCTTTCTTTTTTCTTTTTTGTATGTAACAGCAGTTTTCATCCGTAATCCAGATTCTCATGACCTCACCGCTTTATGCAGTCATGAAATACCAGTTTTTTTAAAAAGATATAAGTTACTTATTTCCGTGACAGGAACCGAAGAGAGATTCTCCTGTTTGCTGCCGAATATGTACTACAGCCACTCACAACTACCTGTATATACAGTACAGCGTGTTTTTAAATTACACCAACAAGCTTCGAGGGTTGATACTACACCAAAAAATAAGGAAGAAAGTCCAAGTTTACCGCACCGAAATTCGGCCGCGCCTCGGAACTACAGACTGTCTAAAGCGTGGGAAAATTAACTTTGCAGCTCCATATTTCTGACTACACGAACAGTAGAGATGATGGGTCATGGTACCGTCAAAGACCTTAAACCTGCTATATTTTAAAATGAGTATTTCTAAATTTCGCAATGGGTGCGCAAGGAATTTTTCAATTTGAATTTGAATTTAATTTTTAAGGCTTTCAAGAATCTTAAGAATCTTACTTTGGCTCAGGCCACGTGGATGACGATGGAAAAAATGATGGAATGAAGAAAGTGGGATGAAATGAAAAAAAGAACGAGAAAACTCATGCACGTGGTATTTGTCTACCACAAAGCGTACATGGCATGAGCAGGGATCGAACCGAAAACCCCAAGCACCAGAGGTGGGCGCTCTACCTTTGAGCCATAGCGGCTCGGGATTCCTCCAAGGAAATAGGCGATTTCCAGAAACTTTTTGAAGTACAGGGTAGGTCGAAATGAACATGAATTAAATGACTTTCCGTGTGAGTAAAGATGACACACGTCATCACCGGCATTCAACCGGGCAATGCATAATCCATCTCCTTGATAACAAATAAACAAAATATTCGATGAAAGTATGCAAATCTTACTGCTAATTGTTATGTAACGATGCATTTGTTTTAGAAAATCTTTCGGCATATGGAATCTTTTTGAGAGATCGACTTGGCTCAAACGAATTATTGTTTCCTGGTGGAAAGTCGTCCCACTCATGTTCATTTCGGTCCATCTTTACTTCAGAGAATTTGTAACAATCACTTGCGCACTCACTGCGGAATTCTGATATATGAATTGTTGGATAGTACAGATTTAAAGTCTCTGACGGTACCATGCTGCATCAGCTCTACTGTTCGTGGTGTTAGAAATATGAAGCCCAAAAGTTAATTTTCCCACGCTTTCAATAGGCTGTAGCTCCGAAATGCGGCCGAATTTCCACTCAGTTCATTGGGACTTCTGTTTCGGTTTTGGTGTACTATCATTCCTCCAAGTTGTGGGTGAAATTTTGAAACAAGTTGTATCGAGTTCTCGTCGTGTCCCTAGTTTGCTGGTGGCGAAATTCAACCGGAGATTTAAATTAAGAAATTATTCTGCAGAACTTACAATACAAGTGAACTCCTTCACATGAAGACACTGTCTACAAACACAGATAGTTTTGTCTTATGTTCAAGGTTAATACTGACTAACGTCAATCGACTTCCCGTAAATCTATAAATCCTGTAACAAACCTCAAATATGATTTGTCAATACTCGATCAACCTGACCTTGCGGTATTCCCTACCAGTTTTTCTGTCCCAAAGAAACGCTGTCACCGATCATACCAATGTTCGGTATGCCAATGATTTAATTAAACATGTAACAAAACTTTATCCCAGTCGTTCCTTCTCTTCCTTCAACTCTGAACTTTCCGGGTAGGCACACTATTGCTAACAAACATGTAAAGTCAACCCTTAGCACGAACAGAGGCCTCACATGTGAGATTCGAAAAAGCAGGGAATCTAACTTAAGTTTGTCATACATTAAAGAATATTACATAAATAACATTTTTCCTCGTGCGTGAAAAATCCTTACTAAAAAAATCATGGCACTGAAATATCCTTAGTAAAAAAAACATAACGCTATCTCCTGTACAATATGTGCGCGCCGTGAACGCCGCATGGCGGATGTGGAGGTAAGCACTACGCATATTCTAGACCCCAGCACGATCTGAGATGGGGGTGGTCAGTCCCACACTCGACCGCCTTTACCTCCCAAGGACAGTTTGTTACTCAATTTCATAGGAGACTGAGTGCACCTCAGAGCGCCAGGAATGGGAACAGTGAGAGTAAATTTTACGGTGTCTTGGCCTGAATTTGAATCTGGGCCACGTGACTCGTAGTCAGACTCGCTACCGCATGAGATACGGCTGTTCCTGAAATATCCTCAGTTAATATGTAGATTCATTTCCTTACATGGTTTTGCATCCTCGCTAGAAAGTCATTCCGCTACCTCTGCAGATACATTTGACGTAGTGGATAGGAATCCACATGAAAGTATATCTCGTCCTTGTTGGACGTTATCCTTACTTACGCCACTACAAACCAAATGGCAGACCACCGACATGGGTTTGCCTCTTTCAGGAATCTTCGTGTTACAAGCCTGCTTCCGGAAGAAAAAGACACTCATCATCTTCTCATCGGCTTGATTTTATCAGCAGAAAGAAAAGCATTTTGAATAGGCCAATGTTTGCCTACTACAATACCGGAAGAGCGCATTGTCATCCAGATACTTGAAAGAATTCTCAACCAGATGTCATAAATATTAAAGTTTAACCTAATTAGTAAAGCTTCATAGATTAAATGATTAAAGATGATGCTTCTCTTCGCATGGGAACCTTTACTTGAATTGACAATGTCGCTGATTCACAATTTAAAGATTCGCACTTCATTGCTTCTTTCCAGAGATAAATTTGTTCCTATAGAGGCTGTCAGAAAGAAAGATTAATAGGCATAAACTACCCCATCCACATATATACACACAACTAGTGCAAGGATATTAAACAGTTCTTACAGGGTTTTGTTATAGTAGTCATTTTCAAGTTCGTGTGTTGTATGTAGTGTTGAATAAAGTCACTTTCATCAACAGGGTGATATTTTAAACAAAAATATAATTTATTTTCCTAGGAGTAAAACTCACTTTAAGATAATTAAAGGACATAAAATTTAGAGAAAAAGGATCAAAATTAGAGAGATGTCACCGTCAGAGGGACGTCATATGTGATAGCATATGTTTAAGGATAATCTAAAGCAACGATCTCCACCAAAAGATGGAAGCACCATCTCCACATATGTCAAATGTATTCTTATCGTTGCACGAAATTTCCTTGCTCCTCCTATAAATTCAAGCCTAGAGAGTTCAAACTTTCAGAGAATAAATTCGTAACCAATTCAAGAGCATTATCTTTGCCGATTTTTTATTTTTGTTTTCCTTCATTGTTGAAATCGCTTCATTGTTGTTGTGAATATCGAAACCTATAACAATGAAACTCTTTCTAGAATGAACAAAAAATAAAATTAAAAATCGGTATAGATCATCCTCTTGAATTGGTTATGAACTTTTTTCCCTGAAAGTTTGAACTCTCTAGACTTGAATTTATAGGAGCAACAATGGAATTTCGTGTAAAAGTGAAAATACATAAGACATAGTATATACGGAGGTAGTTCTGCCATATTTTGTTGGAGATCATTGCTTTAGATTATCCTTAAGCTGCTGTATGGCCCATAAATGAAAATAACACGATAGTAATGTACTCTGCTCATCGTTTAGCATCCTACCGTAATTTACTACTAACGCCAGTATACTAGACCATAGTACGTATTATAAGAATATATTAGTGGTACTATACTATGGTGATATTGTTACAGTATTACTCTAGTACTTTAGCCGACCTGGTTGTCGTGTGGGATGGGGTGCTAAGCAAGTGACGCGAAGGTACCGGGTTCGAATCCCAGCTGGGGCATGAATGTTTATTCGTGGATTTTCAAGATTTAATAGCTAATGGACTCGAGACGGGCCGAAGTAATTAGTTACTAGTCCCTCCCTTAGTTACTATAGTAGGAAGCATAGTCCCTCAAAAATACAAAAAATACCAAATTTACTATAGTACTTTAATATAAGACTAAAGAATTATAATAGCACTATAGCGATACTATAGTACTATGCTACTTATAGCGCTGTAGTACTTTACCAAAATAATCAGGTACTAGTACTATAAGAAATTAGTACTGCTATTGTATTACAGTAGTACAGTAGCATTATAGTACTCTAGCCGTAGCAATATAGTAACAGTAGTACTATATTCTTGTAGTAATACTATAGTGCTATTATAACATTACCAACATTAACTGAAGTAGTAGTACTACTAGTAATAGCCTACTTCAAATACTAGCATTGTAGTATTAATCGTAGCATTGCTAATAAGTTGTAATGTTACTATTAGCACTAAACAAGCCCTGTAATATTAGTATTATCAGTATTCTTATCAACATTATAGTAGCATTAATTCTAATAGAAGTACAAACACTACAGTAATACTAATACTGGGTAGTAGTAGTAGTACTTGATATTTAATATTCGAATATTTGGATAATGGGCTATGGTTTAAAAAGTTTCGAAATATTCTAATAAAATTCGAATCGAATAGTACTCGATAGTCGACTTTGAAATATTCGGCTCTTTCGAAAACATTCGTCACAACGTATCCCTACTCATAAGTGAACCAGTCGTACGTCTATTAAACCTTCGTTTTCGTATTTCATTTAAATATAAATTTAACGTTGTTTTGACCAACATTAGAGTTACATGCTTATTGTTTAAAACCTTTTCTGAGCACTCACTGGTGCTTTGAATGACGTAACAAGCGATAAATGTATCCACACATGTCAGGCAGCTGTTATCATCCTCCTATTTAATGAAGTTCAATGTTGTTGTCTGCCACGTAATCATATTGCAATATTCCAGCTGACCTGCTCCGCCCTATCCACACAATTGGCTTTAATTGTCGGCACTTTGAACTAAGGATAGTAAACACCGCCTTAATGCATATGCTCCAGCAATTCCGGAAATCATAATTCACTACAAAGATTCTCAGCGTTTTTTTTACGAGTAAAATACTTTCTTGTTCCACAAGTATAATTATACTGTATGTATGAGTGTAAGAGTGAGAGTAAACGGGAGAACAGACAAATGTAGAGACAGAAAGAATTTGCAGTAGCGTACGGGGTTGCCAAATTAGAGCTTTTTGCGATAGATCTGGTATTTCCCCAAGAACATCCTTGTATTTTCCTCATTGGCATCAATTTCAATGTGTTATGTGACCTTTTAGCGCCATATCCTGAATAAATTACAAGTCCTTATATATAAAAGTTATTAAAACATGCTCATATAATAATGACACCTCTTCAACTTCTCTAGATCTCTTCATCACCATCAATTTATTACTGGAATGGTAATTATTATTATTTAGAAACAAGAACAAAGAGAATTATACACAGATAGCACAAAAATAGGGAAATATAATGTTCTTTAATTGTAGAATATTATTTCTCGAAGTGCTATAATCCCTGGTACATCTGATGATTACCCTGGTACTTGACTTAATTATTACCTCGTAAGGAAGCGGTAAATTTTATTCAACTAAAATACTTCACTGCTGATGAAAATTTATATGATGGATCTATAAAAAGATTGGTTCAAATTGACCACAAAGTGTTGATTGATCCCATGAACTGTCCTATCTGATTTTATATATTAGGATCGGACATGGTCTTGTCAGACTGAGATGCCGTGATGCAGACTGGACCAACGATGAAGATCATTTCAATTTTGGAGACATGAGGCTAAGTTTCTTTTCTTTAATTCCTGTTTAAATTATAATTGCGCATTATCGGATCTCATCAATGTTTGGTAGGTTACTTCATTTAATTGGTTTGGTGTGATTAGGTCACGAAATTTCTACGATCACTGTACAATTTCAACATTCGTCTGGTGTGTGACTTACCAAAGACATATGAAACCTTACTCAGGATGCTCGGCGTACTACCCTCAAATACCTACTACCCTGCTTGTAGAGTACCAACAAGTTACATGTCCATGCTCCGTGACCTCAAGTTAACCACGAGTGTTGCATTAAGAAAACAATTCTATCGGACTCATGTATTCGGTACTTTGGAGCAGAAACGGGAGTTTAGGTGAAACTATTAATTGCTATGCGAATAGTGACGAGACAGCTTTGGGAATTCACAAGGTCACAGTTGTTTCAGCTGTTAAACTGAAATTAGAAAATAAGTGTCCTTTTAGCTGAAAATGGAAATGTGAACTTTGGGTCAAGGCAATCAGTGCTTATGTTGTTGAAAAAGTAGACTACGAAGTCCTCACCTTTTCAAAGCACACTGTACCGTACACATTTCACACAATATTTTCAAACACTCTTGCAATGAATGTACTTGATAATGACACTGAACGCTTGTGTTGAAAATATATCGATATTTTTCTGTTTCTGTAAAGAGAGCAATGCATAGCATCCTTCAAGGATTTGAGATTAGACTGGCAAAATATTCTAAGACATGTAACAATATGCTGGCTTTCAACTGTCCCAGCAGTAGAGTGAATACTGAAGAACTGGGAAACGATTTCTGCTTATTGCCATTCCTTTGCAGAATGTCGCTCTATACTAAAGAAAGTATGTGTAGAAAATTGTGGTCTGAAAAAAAAAACTTATTTTGTTTTCATTCAAACATGGGCAGAGCTTCCTGACTGAAGTTCTTCCAGAATGTTTCCTCAGTCATATCACGCAAATGCCGGGTTGATTATCTACAAGCCAGTGACGACCGGTGGTTGTCTCCACTGAGTGGTGCACTCAGACCCACCGCCAGCCACAAAGAGTAGGGGGTCAAGAAATATTAGGGAAGGGCTTGGGATTACGAAACATACATAAAATTAAATATATGTATTGGGGCAAGGAAAATTTACAGGGGGCGGGCCTGGACTTTCACTATGTGACAGAGGATTGGGTAACTAATCAATCAACGTAGAGTGTAATTATGTAACATAGACACAAAAGAAGTGACCAGATTTTCCAATAAAGGGACGTTAAAACAATTATTTACGATTTTGAGAAAACTTTGAAAAATGTCGTAGCTATAATATTCAGAATAGAATTTGATGGTTTGACACCATTTTTCGTGACTAGAAATTTGTGTCACTGTTATTGGTATTGTTAATATCAGTTTTAGAAACTTTGAAGATTCACCAAACGTTTTCTCCAATCTATTTTGAATGATAAAGTCGAACAAGCCCACAGCTTCTGATATTGATCGACATTCTTCTGCCGAGTGGATTAAAGACAGTTCGTGAAGACAGAGATTTTCTTTGTCAAGAAATGTATAAATTCAACATAATTTCTCCACAGTTTGTTTTGGAAAATTCCAAAAGTAACTCGGAAATTTCTCTGGAGCAAACAGCGTGGATGCCATAATGTGCCATGTGAATGTAAGGTTTTGCTTCGCAAGAAATCACATCGCATACTTCCTTTGCTTCCCTTACCGATTCCATTCTTCCACTCTTTCTCCTTTTTGATACCGTGATTGTATTTTCTCTTGTTTTACTCGAATCATCAAGCTGGTCTTCAATACGCCTAATATTTGTTTCAAAGCAAAGTGGAAAATAGCCTTTTGTGCCAAGGAAGGGTCAATTTCTCGATTTTGAAGTTGATTAAATAAAATTTTCACATGAAGCGTTATTTTACTTAAAAAAAACACACACACACACACACACACACACACACAGAAATGGCTGCTAATAAGTGTTTTCTTGAGTACTTCAGGGCGATGGGTTGTGCTCGAATTTTTCTCTTCCTCCATCTTTACTATCTTATTAATGCATTGAATAATAGCCTCGTTATGTACAAAGACAGTATTTACACTTCTGGACAGGAAGTTCCAATAAGAGGGCTCCTCGCCACCCCACTTTTAACATTGTTCAAAATATTTCTAAAACTAATAGCACTATCAAAAATGTAAGTTCATAGCGCACTAGAGCTTATAAATTACCATGAAATACAATGGACAACGATCTCGAAATCTTGTCGATTGATGAGTGCTGAGACTTCAATTTAATAATGATATCATAATCTTTGAACACGTATCACTCATGTTTGGACAAGATCTCGAGATCCCAGTCCATTGTATTTCTTGTTAATTTGTAAGCTCTAGTGGGCTATGAACTTACATTTTTTTATAGTGCTATTAGTTTTTTAAATATTTTGAAAAATATTTAAAATGGGAGGGGGGAATGGGGACTACGAGAAAAAGAAGTACACACGCCTTGCAAATTTGAGAAAAAAACATTACATTTCTATTTATAAAAGCAGCTTTCATCGTAAATAGATTCACTTGATGAGCGTAACAATGTAGATACACAACATTTGAAATTGGATGATACAATGCCATAACTTTAAAATTGATTTTGCGATTAAAGTAACATGAGTCGGCCGCAATGACCACTGTCTAAAAGCGATACTGGACTGACTGCTGATGCTGCCAAAAATTTCATAACTATATTAAGACAGGAAGAGGAGAGGACACTTAATCTCGTTTGACCACTTCCAGTCTAAACCAATATGGACCAAATTTTCAATTCTAACTCAGATTTTTATGCTTGATATCGCTATGTGGCCCGCTTTTTAATCATGTCTTAATTCGTGCAGCAAAAAAGTAAATTTTATTTGCAGTATTTTCTATTACATACAGAGTACGGTATACTATTATATGAATAACTCAGGATTTAAAACTTAAATAAAAAATGGGTCGCACAGAGATAGGAAGCGTATAAACTTGAGTCAGAACTGAAAGTTTGGAACACATTGGATTAGATGTGGGCATACGGGTTTCAATATTTGCTCTAGCGGTTATCTTCCGACACTAAGGAGTTACTACAATATGCAGAAAGTCGCGTGCGCGCATTCTGTATACGCTCACATACACATACACCTCTCTCTCTCTTTCTCTCTCCTTCTCTCTATCTTTCTTTCTTTCTTTTTTTTCTCTCTCTCTCTCTCTTTCACACACACACACACACACACACACACACAGAGAGAGAGAGAAACTGCGAGTAAATGAAGGGAACTAGCAGGGAAAGGTCCCCAACCTTTCTGCAGTGTGGAAGATCTTGTCGCTTGCTCGCCACAAATGCCACCTTGTGGAAGCAATGCAAAGCTAGGAGGGGAGGAATGAACAGAAACATTCTGCTTGCATTTGCCGTGCAACGTCTCAAGTCCTGTACTGATTGTATTAGAAATGTCAGTCCAACATCTAGTGGAGGGGAATGCTATGTAGCGATATAGGCGTTAAAGCGTGAATTACAACACCAAGATTAAACTCTGAACTTGTGAAGTATTTTTATCTACCTAAAGGAAACTATGGTTATGGCTTTTTTGAACTCCGAGGGGTAGAATATTATTACATAGTCTATATTTTAGAGTGACTGAATTAAAAACTAAATAACTTGAAGAAAATGTGTGTTGCACAACGGGGCAAACAATAGCACCCACCGCTAGCCAGGCCCTGGATGACTACCTTCTAACATCCTGTCCCCAACCCTATCCCGACCTCCGTCTGATATGCCTGAAGGCCATAAATAAATTCAGATCCAAATTTTAAAAACAGGTAGAGCTTTCGAAACAATAAAAAAATAAGTACTAGAAACTTAGGCTATTGTAATTACTGATGCAAAGAATTAGACATTATGCGTTTCACAGCAGAACAGTGAATTCATTTCAATACCTTAGAACACTTGGAAACTAATGAAGATCTTTCGATCAGGAGTATCGTTTAAAAGCTTCCGTTTATAAATCTGCAATAACATACCGTTATTTCATTTCCTGGCACAAATGAGTGTGTCGAGGCCCTGAATCTGAAAAATACAATTAGCATTGATGATCTTAAATGAAGACTTTACTATAGTTAATGACGTACAGAATAAGATTGTAGACCAACAGAAATCAAAATCTACAAATGAGATTTGAGTTCATTTTCTCTCTGTCTGCAACAAAGGCAGTGATACTGCCATCTTGCCCATATGGGGTCACCCCCCAAATTTTCGAGAACACCTCTCCCAACTTTAAAATTTTTACGGTCAAGAATCTGTAGAAACTGCAAAATTCCAGTTACACTCTCCCAATTTTGACTTTAGACCCCACAAATCTGAACATTCTGACGCAAACTCTGAACGAAGGTATTGTGCCAAATCTATTTAAAATTATGTCGTTTATTTTAAGCGTACCTGGATCGAATGCTTGAGAGTTGTGTTATTATTATTATTATGAACGTACATTGAAGTAATGGAAGGAATCGGTGCACAGTTTAACTCAACAAAAGTTAAATGTAGATATACTTCAATATAAACAGTCGCTGTTTCAACTTTGACGATCCCTCCTACACGAAATGAGATGCTGTAAGAAATATAAGGAGGAATAATGTGATAGTAGCACGAACAACTCTGAATTAAACCAATATTATTTATTTATTTACGTCTTGTTTTACATGGCGAAGTTAAGGCCCTTACGGCCTTTTCTACCACTGAACCATGAATACAAAGAGAGTAATTAACAGTTTCGGTAAACACTACTATAAGATGGAAGAGATTTATAATACAACGAAATTCATAAATGTAAACAAAATAAAGCAAAAACTAAAAGAGAGGAAACAAAACAAAAACTTATCTACACTACAGATTTTAGATAATCTAAAGTTCACTAACCACATAGACACACACACACACATACACGAAAAATATAGGTATAAATGCAATACCCTGAGCACCATGAGAATTTATATAAACTAACATTATCGACTTACAATTAAATTTACATTGACAGCTAAAGAGATACTAGTATTTATTTGATATAAATTGACGATTTGAGAGAATACTATTCAAACATATCTTAGTTGTGTTGCTCTAAGAGGTAGCTGTAAAGCATAGATTTAAAACTTGTTAATGAAGTTGAGTCTCTGATGGAAATTGGCAGTCCGTTCCACTTACGGGATACAGAAACTGTATAGGACTTCGAATAAAAGGATGAGTTATGGTGAGGAATAGAAAGTAATAGGTTTGCGCGAGACCTAGTGTCACGGTTGTGATGGTCGCTTAGGAACTTAAAACGTTGCAAAAGATAGGAAGGTTGCCGATCGCGTAGAATTTTAAATAGAAGCACTAAAGAATGCCACTCCAGTCGTTGTGAGACTTTTAACCATTGCTGCAGCCTATTGAAATAAGATGTTAGATGATCATAATGTTTAAGATTAAATATAAAACGCACTGAAGCATTTTGAATGCGCTGTAGCCGGTACGTGTGTACATCATCCAGGTTGGCAAGCACTACGTTGCAATAATCCACATGAGGCATTACTAAGGCCTGAACAAGCATTTTCTTAAGGGAGATGGGAAGAAAATTTTTAAGTCTGCTCAAAGAATGTAAAGTTGCAAAGGCCTTTTTAGAGACAGTACTAACGTATTCCGTCCAAGTTAGATGTTCATTACAAATAAGACCTAAATTTTTTACGGTGTGCGAGGAAGGAATTATCATTCCATCTAGAAAGACGTTGGGAGAGGAAGAAGAGTTAAGAGATGAAAGAATTGCTTTAGAAGCTATACGTAGACATTGAGATTTAGATGGATTCAATTTCAGACCGTTATCATCTGACCACTGAACAATTCTTCGTAAGTCCTCATTCAATTTATCAATATATGTGGGTAGCTCACTTGGAGAACAAGTTATATATACTTGAAAGTCGTCGGCATAAAGATGGTATTTACAATGCTGTAATACAGATGGCAAATCATTGATGTACAAGCAGAAGAGAAGAGGACCGAGTACACTACCTTGAGGTACTCCATGATGAAGAGTTCTCAAAGAGGAGTCAATACCAGAAACAGATACATACTGCGAGCGGCCAGTTAAATAACTTTGAATCCAATTTACAATATTATGGTAAGTACAAATATGTTTCATGTTATTTCTTATGTGGTAAGCTCATTGTTCTTTATTATTGTTGTTTTAATTTAGCAACCCTACGTAACAAAAGGGAAGGGGATAACATATCACGTTCCTCGAAGTTTCTGATTCATAATCCTGTAGTCCTACGTGTAAAGAAATTACGCAAATTTTATCTCACACGAGAAACATAAAAAAAATGTTTGTATTAGGTCAAATCTGTTTTCTCCAAGCATTTTAACACTATATTCCAGAAGACTTGAATATATTTCTTTTCTTTTTATGGCAATCAAAAGTGGTTGACCCAGTTTTCGTGACAACGTACAAACTAAGAAAAAAGCTTTGTAGAAAAACAGAAAAGAGACAACAGACGGTTAATCGCACTGTACTACATGCTGCGACAACAGTTTTCATCTCCTATGTCTGCTGAACACCTACAGATTTATCTTACAGAACATGGACGAAGAATGTAACACATGGAAAGAGTGGACTGAATCCTAAATGGATGTTCATTTCAGTGAAAGGTACTGGCCGCAAAAACGTTTTATTTTGATTTCTATTTCGGGTTTATTCTTAAATAAACTGAACTTTTTAGGTAACGAACAATGTACTTCTTTGTCTTTCCTTAATCAAGAACCACTTATCTGGTCAAGGCCAAGTATTCTTTTTAAGCACTTGTTCTACACATTTTGACCATAATCTGTCTTGATAAAATCAAACTTATTCACTTCGACATCAAACTACTTTAATATGTAGCCAGATAAACGACGGAGTTAGTTCCCCATATATCAGTTAGTCTAGACCAGCCGAGTTTCATTTCTACGCCCACTAACATTTCCACGCCCACTAACATAATTACGCATACATGGACATTGCCCAGTGTCATATGTTACACTTCGTTTCATGTTGAAAGACTCCAACGATCACTTATGAGAATTATGCACATTCTCTGGTCTTCTATATCTATGGCCACCTTATCCTAAAGAAACAGAAGACTCTTTACTGGTCAAGCTGAGTTTCCATTTTGTGAATTTCAACGTCCAATTACAAGATCAGGATTAGTTTAATTTTTCTTCATTCTTAATCTCAATTATTTTCAGGAAAACTTAGAGGCAAAAGATACCGAAGCATATGAGATGTAATATTAAAACATCAGCCTAAACATTCGTCGCTGTATTTTTTTTTATTCAATTTTATTTACAAATAATCTTTAATGAACTTACGAAATTTTGACAGATAAGTATACACATATTTATTTGTCCTACTTCCTATTACATACGCAGTTGTTTGCTACTGTTTGTTGCATAACAGTTTATGGATGAGTGCATATAGAAATAAGCTTTGCTGTAATTTCCAAGTTTGCAAGGACACTTCAAAATATATAAGACGTTGAACTGTGTCCTTCAAACTGAATTTCTGCTCATTGCCAAAGAGTAAAAGCGGATTTTCTGCTTCAACGGATCAGTAAAGTTAACAAATGTGTCCGCTTTCGTCCTCTAACCGGTCATGCCTGAGATACTAATTGTAAAACTATATCATAACTTCATTCAACACTACTTTTTTTCTTCTTCAAAATCACCCTTAATAAAATTTGGGCACCGTAGAGGAAGACTGATCAAAGTCCGTCTTATCAACTTCTTGGGAAATTAATTTTTAAATTACAACGTTTCTATCTTTAACACTGACGCGGAGATAGGAATTTATAAGGTTACTCGATTAAGAAAGGCATTAGACATAGAGTAGACCACTTTCCCTCAATTAAAACAGTCATATATATATATATGACCCTCCCAACCCGTCTGGTCAGCGTGGGAGCAGTAGACCAACTCCTCCTTTCGGGGAGAGGCCTCATCCACTAGTGGATTGAATATGGCTGTGATTTATTATATATATATATATATATATATATATATATATATAATCTTGTTTATAAACCTCATTTTTAACAGCCGACCGGGTAGCCGTGCGGTCTAAGCTGTTAGGCCAACGACTCGGAGGTCCCGGGTTCAAATACCGGTAAGAGCATGGAGGTTTGTGGATTTTAACTAGGTGTAAAAGGCCGAATCGTGACGGGCCGAAGTTAAAAGTTACTGGACTGGCCCATATAAAATAAAAAGTTTACCAAACGTTTTTCCTTTTTAACAAAAAAGTGAACTTAGATCAGTCTTCCTTTCTAGTACTAATTTTATACAGCTTCAGCAATTTCCTCTAAAATTCAAAGTTTACCTGCGAACTTAATTATTTTTAAGTTTCATTTGATATTATTGTCCTAAAGTAAACGACCTGGAAAGCTTCTAAGGACGAGACCTAATGTTTGGTAAAGTGGGCTCCGAACCACTTCGTTCCAGAGTTGAAACCGAGTCACTCTTGGTAACCCGGTGACCGGGCCTGACTCGCACGTTGATGATCCGGTCCGAAACTTGACCCCAAATGACCCGGTCTTGACTCGAATGACGCGACTGGCTCGGTAACTTGGTCCTGACTCAAATGACCAACTTAACTTTGTGATTCGGTAACCCGATAATCGAATCTTAACCCAATTGACTCAATGAGTCAATCTTGACAAGGCGATTAACTATTTTGACTCGATTTGATCTGGTCTTATTCTTATGCTCCAATTAATCAGAATTCTCATTTGTGAAATTCACCAATTCTTTGAGAATATACGAGTCCAGACTTTCCTTTAGTTCACTATGGTTCGTAGTGTCCTTAAACCTTGCAACGTTAATTGAACTCATTTCCCGACGTCATACAATGATGAAAATTTTCACAGCGACGTAAATCGGGTGACAATACAACATTCTATTGTTACTTTCATATAATAATTTACAGCCAAATTCAGCGCACTACTAAATGAGAACATGTTCTTTTTTATTCATGCATAAACAAAATTATTTTTTACTTTTTAGTACGAATTGTTTAAGGAAAGTATATCGTTAAAAACTATTTTTTATTACTTTTTCCATACCTTTTTACTATCGTAAGGAATTTTTGACGTCGTATTCTGGGTGGCCTGAGGGATGAAAATCCCGTTCACGGCCCCTCCTGAATGAAACTCGATGCAGACGAAAGAAGTCGCAAGGAAAGAATAAAATAAAAACCTGTTTTGCACTCCGGGGCATCGGTCAGACGAGGTCTCTAGTATAGAGTGGACCAGGTGACCAGTTTCAGCTCTGACCGTTCAATGGATCCCAGAGGGACTTAAACCCATGAAAGCGAGTGTGCTATTACCTCGCTCATCAAGTAGTGAACTAGTTCAACGTATTAACCTGTTATCTGTGGCTTTACATATTATTTTTTTAACAAAATGTGCGGCTTTGTGGTTTTTTATCGTGCATGTTAAAACTGTTGATTATGGGCCTATTTAAAGTATCAACAATATAATTTCTTTAGAACCATTATAATTTCGAGTTTTGTCTTGGAACATGACAATCAATGTTACTTTCTATTAAATATTAACACTCTCCGATGTCAATCTTATTATTTTATTCTTCATTCATTACTATATTTATTGCTTGATAGGCAATTACTTATAAACTCCAGCGTTGTAATACTGTGACGAGTATAAAAAATGAAGAAAATAAACTGGAATGCAGTTCACATTAACTAAGAACTAGTTTGGGTAATGCCATCTTATTTCGACGCTGTTTCTGCTGAGCGTTTTTTTTTTTAATACGGGTAGTAACCGTTTTAAGTTATTTGGAACCAAGTTCCTTATGCCTTGTTTATATTACTAACATTTTACCATAGTTAACGCTCACCTGGATCATTTTAATAATGTAAATGCAAGTTACCGTTAGCGTGGGTTACAAATTTAAGTTACGGTGCTTATCTTTTTACTTGTTACTAAACGCAAGTTCGACGTTCAACGGGGCTCACTTCGTGAGTTAATTTCTTTCGTTTTCGAAATGTACAGCACCCTAGTAATGAGTATTGCTTTAATAGTACAGAAGAAGAATGGCAGAACCAATATACAAAATATTACGCTATAATTAACTTATTTGTGTTGATTATTTTATGTTTTAAACCCCTGTGTCATGTAAGCTTTTGTTTAGTTAAATAATGCTCAATAGATGGCAGTTCCCGTGAAAACTGAATAAAACAAGCAAGAGAGTCAAGTTCCATAGTGTAAACGTAAGTTATAGTTGCACCCATAATACTTACAATCGGAATTATCTTAGTATCTAAAGAAAGCATTATTTAAATTATAAAAAGGAATATTACTGTCGAAAGTCGTCGCACAGGAATTCCAGGTGAATCATAAATGTGACCTGCAAATCGTATGGGTAGACCTGGTCCAAAGTCTTTCTCTGATCAGATGAGACACGCGTAAATGACAGTAATTGAAATAAGATCTGAATCTTTTAGCTTGAAGCGTGAAATTAACTTCGACAGTTTCGCTTTCCTTGTTAGCCTTATGTCGTCACTACGCAAAGGCATTATCATCCTACACACTAATAATATTCATGGAGGAGCGTAGATGAGTTTACCTACAATTGAAAGCACGCCAGATATTAGTTTATTAGTGTTTAATAAATATTTAAACACATAAGACTAAAATCTTCCACAACTAAATATATATTGTTCGTCGTACATCTGCTGGAATACAAAAACAAACGATTACAACTGAAATAACTTGACTGTCACAAAAGAAGACGCACCCACAAGAACTTTAAAATACTGAAAAAGCTATATCAGTCAATACATATATGTATTTTTTTCTCCTATTAGGTGATTGAATGGGCGTCGAAATACTATTAAAACGAGTAAAGAACACATTTGGACTAGGAGGTAATGAAACTCAAATGACAGTTACGGGTACCACCTAAGAGGAGACCTATGAATTATTTATAACTTCCGACACTGAAGTGCTGTGTGTCCACGGTTCAGCTACGTTTGTGTACTACGCCTCTCTCTCTCTCTGAAGAAAGAGATATTCATCTGGGTGGGTTCCATAATGTTCCGTAATCCTTTCTTATTGAGAATAACTTGAGATGTGTGGCCTTGAACTTCGTTTTAAACTAATCACAAGTTTGATCATATTTAGTGTAAAAACTAAATAACTAGATACATTTTCATTGATAAATTTTCATGAAATTTCAAGAGCAGACATAACGCAACGTCTTCGCTTGGCTGCAAATGACTTTAGGATCAACACCCGGTTGAGTTGCTCTCAAACACCTACATCATAAGCAATCAATGCAAACTGGTTAAGCTTGTTCTTATTTTGAGATGAAATTAGCTTACTTGTATGTCCTGTAAGTCGTATACCTATAGTGAATGTAGTTTTATTCCCAAGCTTTGGTTACTGTAAGTTCAAGTTATAACCCCAACAATTTAATAAACTTTTGTTCTTGACCTGGATGGCTCTTTGAGAAATCATACACTCTCCAGGATAGAGATCACGGGTTCGGACCTCACACAAGCCTGCAAAGCTGAAGGCTAACTACGTGGGAGACACTTTCTCAGTGGATACTCTAGGATCTGTCAGACAACAGAAAATATGCCTTTGGTGAGTGATCTGAGTACGTCAATACTGCCATTATGTCTTCGACCTTAACATCGATAATACAGTTAGGACTTCCTCGTTAATTTTATCACTAAAATCCCATTGAAATTCAATTTTGTAGTTGTTTGAAGTCGCTCTCTCTCTCTCTCTCTCTTCTATTTGAAGAAGCATTTCTTCATTCACCATGAGATGGTTCCTATATTGATCTTAATTTTGTCTAATCCCTTCCTTCCGAAACGCATTATTTCGCACCCCAGCTTGGAATGCAACAATTAGGCCTTGCAACGAAATGTTCATATTGTGCTATGATTGAAGCACTTCGTACTGACATAAGACTAGCCCAAATTTAACTGACGTCAAGCTACTTGGAACTTTCTTCAAAATTATGTGATATCATATTTCGAATTTCCACTTATGATCTACGTATAACGAAAATGCAAAAAATTACATAATCCAGTATAATGACAACTCCTACAGCAAGTATGGCACAACCAAGCAATGCAACTTCAATCTTATCGCGATGGTCGACCGATCCATACAGTGCACGATTTTAAGTAAATTCTGGAAAATCAACTCCCAGTTTCAAACAGTGTTAAATCATTGTGACAGAAGATTGCCTCTTAATCAGATGAAACAGGTGTGCACTACTTTTTTTTTTCATTTTCTTTCAAACAGGTGCAAGATGCAGTAGACAGTTGACATGTGTATATAAGGACAAAAGAGGGAGGGAAAGAAAACTTTCCACACGCCCCCCCTCCTTGTATGTGTCATGTGGGACAAGAACAACCTGTCACGTGACAGTAACTAACAGATAATGTCTTTTGCATTAGCATTCCCCAGTCCTTGGCAAGAGGGACAAAATTAGCTTTAGGCTGGAGGTATGAGTGTAACTACCATAAAGTTTTCAGACTCTTATCGTATCCAATATATAAAGGTAGATTTACAACTAAGGTAAAACGCAGACATACTTGATTAATATGTGACTGCTGAACCGAAGTAAAGAAACGGACATACAAATGCGTTAAGACTATTTTTGAACTGGTGATTCTGACGCCACAGTACATCTAAAAACTAATTAGAAATATCGGTTAATGGGGTACCTCAGCAATCAGTTAATGGATTAGCTCACTAATCTGTTAATGGGTTACCTCACCAACTGTTCATGGGTTACCTCACTAATCCGTTAATGGAATTAAATTGAACTGAAATTATTTATGGCCTTCAGGATTCGAAGACTCAGGCCGGCATAGAGGAGGTAAAAGGATGGGAGAAGCTGTCGGTTAATGCCTAAGTTGAAGGTACTGTTCCGGCATTTGTCTGGTGTAATTAAGGAAAAGCATTAGAAAAACCTGTCAGGATGGTTGAACGCTGGGATTGAACCCACGACTTTCTGAATACAAAGTCAGCACTCTATCACTGAGCCAAAGCCGCTCGGTAATTAGTTAATAGGTTACCTCACCAATGGATTAATAGGCTACCTCACCAATGGATTAATGGGCTACCTCACCAATGGATTAATGGGTTAGCTCAGTAATCGGTTAATGAGTTACCTCACTAACAGGTTAATGGGATACCTCACCAAACACAAATAAATTTATGTTATCAACGTGGACAAACCCAAGGAAAATACTCACGTGAAAATGGCGCCATTTCTTGTCGAAAATTTATGCAAAAGACATCGAAATAACGGGTAAATGTCACAAACTATACGACGTATGTAAAATCTCTCCACTGACAGCTTGTTCCTGTAGCTATTTATTTCAAATAAACATATAAATGAAACAATCTGTCTCAAAATAATAGTTTCATCCAAGTGCTGTTGCATCTTTAACCGCATTTTAGAAAGCAATGGAACACACACAAAACAGTTGAAGCCGGTAAGTTCACTCTAACCAGACTGGCCAGGAACACGCAGTCGCTATCGAAAACTAGATATAAATCATAGCATGTCATCAAAAACAAGGGGATGAGACACTACATAATTTCGTCAATTAAACGACAAACATGTCACGTCATAGCGACGTAATTTCATTACAGTGACGTGATTTTGATTTTTCGATCAAAATATAACGTCTTTTTCACGTGAATGGGCAATGGCATTGTGCTGTAGCGTGTATATTGAAACAAACGTAAATTACTTGAATGGACAAAGCTGAATAAATTCCAAGGATTTGACAACTTGAGAGTCAGCAGATTAGGAAGGACCACATAAATAGAAGTCAAACTTAAATCTGAAATCAGTTTCTCTCGACCTTGTTTCATTGAGGCGATGGAGCGTATTCTTAAAAATCAGAGAAAGTTAATCCAATGAATGCAAAGGACCTGCCACTTTTCGTGTCACGAAATTTAAAAACACGTCGGTTAAATCAAGGTCGTTTAATTTAAATATAAAATCACATTCTGTCTAACTGTTTTGGTTGAAGCACTGGACTGAGTTACAAAGTAGACAGATAAAACGGACGGACAAAGCAAAATTCAGAAAGGACTAATAAAAGGCTAAGCGTTTGATGTCATTAATCATGACATCTTACTTAGCAAGCTTGTGACATCAACTTCTCAGATAAACTTCGCCAGTTGATAGCATCCTATTTGTGTCTCCGTAAACACTGTGTCCTTTACAAAAATATTATAACCGAGGAATATGTTGTAAATTCTGGGATGCCACAATGATCGAACCTTGGACCCCTTTTGTTCTTGTTATTTGCAAATGATTTGCCTGCTGTTATAACATACTCCAACAAACTCTGTTTGCAGATGACCTAAAAATCTGTTGTAGCATTTCCTCCGAATCGGACGCGGTCTCCTTACGAAACTATATTAATGCAGTCTCTAACTAGTGTAAACATGTTACAAGGTAACCAAAAAAGGTTTTGCCGTTTCAGAGCAGTGATAAACAAAGAGCAATACAGTGGACGGTATACCTTTACGTTTCGAATTAAGCTCCATCAGCATCCAACATATTTGCCAACGTTCCTGCAGCTGCACAATGCCCTGATGATAAAAGTCGGTGGTCTTCCAGGCAAAGAAGTCCGTAATTGCGTTACGCAGGTCTCCCTTATTGGCAAAAGATCTCCAACGGAGGTGGTTGTGAATGAAATAGGCGGTAATCTGTTGGCGCAAGGTCTGCTGAATATGGTGCATGGCACAGTGTCTCCCAGCCAAGTTGCTGAAGTGCCTCCCGGGTCCTCTTTGCCACATGTGGCTTGGCATTGTCGGGGAGAACCAGCACACCCTTACGATTCACCAATACCGGCTCCTTCTGCCGTAATGTACAGTGCACCCTTTGCAAGTGCTATAAGTAGAGATCAGCAGTGATGGTCTGACCAGGTGGAAGGAGCTCGTAATGCACCACTTAGTGACAAGTCCACCATACAGAGAGCATAACCTTTCGTGGGTGCAGAGGTAGTCTTGAGGTGTGAGGAAAAGGGTCACGTGGTGACAACCAATGTCTGGTACGCTTGGGAGTGTTTAAAGGACCCACTTTTCGTCACCAGTGAATAAGCCATCAAATATGGGTGTGTTCAGGTGTTGAGTGAACAAGGACAAACAGACTGTCACTCGTTCCTTGTTGGCTGCCGACAATGAGTGGGGTACCAACTTGCTTAACCTGTATGACTTTCCTATAACATGCAGGTGCAATCTGACAATTTCAGCGGAAACATAGAACCTTTCTGCAAGTTCATCACACGTTAGACCACTGTCCTCCTCGATGGATGCTTTCAGGGCCTCGTCATCCAACACATATGGTCGTCCACTGCAAGGTTCATCAGCAAGCCTTACATCTCCCGAACGGAATTTCTGGAACAAATGCCTGGCGATGCGTTCGTTCACGGCATTCTCACCAAATGCCTGGCATATGCGGCGACTTGATGCGGAAGCTGGCAGTCATACAACAAACACACGCGAACAAGCTGCTTTGATACCTTCATTTCTCTTTTACACTGGACGAGATATGACTGCCGAGTGTGAGCACCGTGCCTGTATTACTGAAGGTTGATGGTCAGGCTAACTTCCGATCGCTTGGCAGGCACGTGTGTCATTTCGTTTCCTCTCTGTGAGCGCATGATTAATGGGACGTCAAAAACGGCAAAAGCTTTCTTGGTTACCTTGTATTATTAAACATTAATAAATGTAGTGTAATGCCATACACGAGAAAAACAACTATTTGAAATTAGAATACAATGTTAATGACTCTCCACTAGTTCGAGTTGATTCTATTACTGATCTTGGTGTAACCACTAAATCTGACCTGTCATTCAACATGCACATAAATCGTATTGTTAACGAATCTTACAGGAAACTCGGATCTGTAATGAGGTTAGGAAGCGATTTCTCAAATATTGATGTCTTTATATACAGCGTATGTCAGGGACCAACGAAAATTATAAATAATGCATATTGACTCGAATGTACTAAAATATAAATTAACTATATCGTTACATGTCGTACTTCC
Source organism: Lepisma saccharinum (assembly GCA_022664845.1). Classification (NCBI taxonomy): domain Eukaryota; kingdom Metazoa; phylum Arthropoda; class Insecta; order Zygentoma; family Lepismatidae; genus Lepisma; species Lepisma saccharinum. The sequence continues at coordinate 51,970 of JAGDQP010010989.1, forward strand.
TTAGTTAGTCACAAAATATCATGAACAATATTTATATATGTGCTATTAATACGTATTTCAGTATACGCATGAGTAATACGACTGTTGAGACTAATTCTTTCGGAAGAGCAGTTGACAACCCCCCTGGAAACATGCCTGAAAGAAACAGTGTTTATAAATACAGCTCAATTGCAGTCTATCCGTTTTTGGTTGAACGTCGTCTTTTCAAGTTTTTATTGTGCAATTCTCATAAACAATTCTGGTGTGTCGTTGAGTAACATTATGTGAACAAACAAGGAAGTTAAAATTTGTAGTTTACTGAATTCATAGATTCAAGAACGTGTCAATCTTGGTAATATGTTTTCACTCTTTGCCTTCGACGCCCACTTCTCGATAGTCTCCTTTGTAGGATTAACTTAGCCTACTCCGCACGTCGTAAAAGAAATATGGTGGAAAACTAGAAATAAATTTAAAATTAAAAAAAAAAAGATATGAGAGAACGATATCTTTAATTTCATGTGACAAGAGAAAGTTCAAGAAACAAAAACTATTTAAACAAGATTAACTTCCAAGGATATTATGTTTCAAGACAACGCCGGCCTGATGAAAGACGTTCTTGTTTAAATTTGGATTTGACAGCGATCTCTGTGCACTTCGTTTAGTAGTCTATCATCGAAAGAAAAGAAAAAAAGTAAACAAACATCCGACAGAAGATACTTTTACAGAGGCGGCTTTGTTCAACTTATCAAAAGAAAGCTATGTTGCGTGTTTGGGAAATGAGCAGCAAAACCACTTTTCCAAGTTTCTTTCTCACTTCAATAATTTTGTGTGTGTGTGTGTGTATGTATGTGTGTCTGGATTTATCATGTGCTTTCAGTGATTTTGCTAGACCGATTGTCCCGTAACACCCGAGACTGTTCCCACACCATAACTAGTGCGAAAATAATCTACAGGAAAAAACGATCGGGGTGGCTGAGAAGTTAGCGCGCTTGCTTTCTTTCGCTTAGGCGCGTGGTCACGGGTTCAATTCCCGCCGGACGCTCTTGAACGAAGTGGTTCGAAGCTCACTTAACCAAAAACTGTAGGCTTCGTCCTCAGAAGCTCACCAGCTCGTCTAAGACGTTTCATGTTTTCTAATTCAATCAATTAACGCAAATCAAATATTCACTTAGGGCAGATAAACAATATTTCTTACAGTAACAGAATTTTGGACATGATTACAAACAACTATAATGATAATATAAGCAGCATTTTAAATTAAACTCAACTTTCATTCAATATAAAACAATAATGTTATTTCAAACTGCATGCAATAACTCTGCTACCATCTATTGAACACCAAACTTGCTACAGGTCTATTATATCTTTGCATATATTCTCTTTCTTTCGGGTTTTACCAACAATTTCATAGCATTTTCTTTTTTGTCGACCTGGTAGCCGTGTGGGTTGGTGCGCTAAGCCAATGACTCGAAGGTCCCGGGTTCGAATCCCGGCTAGGGCACGGATGTGAAAGTCCTTACTAAAAATGGCCCATACGAAAATAAAGTTTACAAAGTTTTTTCTTCCTTTTAGAAAATATATTTTAACTTCTAAAGACATGTTAAGTTTTCATTTTTTTTATTTTGTTAATTTTTAATATTATTATCGTTAGGTGTTAATTAATTATCTAAAATGTGTACGTTAACGTATTAACTGAATCTATTCATTAAATATAAGATATCCTGACAATAATATCGTTAATCATAAAAGTATGTACACAATTAGGGTCGGAGTTATTGAATAATTTGTATGGGGGTGTCTACAGTATGTCCTTTGTATGACATGTTTGGAAGTGTATCCGAGGAAGGTTACAAGTATCGTCAAGGACAAACGCTTCTCATTTGGAAATTGCTTTCCTTACTGATTATGGTAGGCTCTATACATGCCAATAGAAAACTGTTCACTCGCTGATGACTACGTTCAAATTCAGATTACTTGTTAGCATTTGTTAGCTAACTCCTTTTCACATCTCTTTAAATGATTACTGTGGTGTTCCGTTTTCAAACTTGTTTCAGGCATTTCTTGAAAGAAAAGTAAAGAAAGAAAACCTTCCTACTTAAATTGCATAGCAGAGGAATCTCAAATTGTGAGTTTGCCATGGCACGTGATATTGCCTTTGAGGTTTGGTTTGAATTATTCTTACAGAAGATTTTCTTGTGGGAAATTATTCATCATTTCCCCCCC